>AYEL01009083.1:0-26282 GCA_000484575.1 Olivierus martensii | reverse complement strand
TATTACTATTATTATTATTATTATTATTATTATTATTATTATTCTAACATTTCTTAAAAACCTAGGTACAAGATTTTAATATGAGAGTTAAATGGCACTATAGTAAACAAAAAATATATATCATCACTAGTAAACCTGTAACTATTAACTGCTACATTTGGAATATTTTTTTTTTTTTGAAAACTACGTTTTTTTGTGAACCACCTTCCATCTCCTAATAATCATCCTTGTCTGGTATTTGCAATTATTAAAAGAAACCTACCCCTAGAAACCTATAGTGTAATGGACTATGAGTCATTATACCCGTCCATTCAACAACCGCCAGCAGCGCTTATGCTCTATAGATTTATAATCCAGCATCACCCACAGGCAGAGTGCCATCCAGATATTATTAGAGAAGTATGTCACCTCATTATGTATAATTCGTATTTTGTCTTTAAGGGTACATACTATTTGCAGCAGACAGGGGTCCCAATAAGTGGGCCACTTGCAGGGGTTATGGCGGAGTTGATTGTAAGACACAAGGAGGTCAGTGTCATAGAAGTGTTTAAGGCAGAGCTTAAGTTGTATACACGATACGTAGATGATGATTGTGTTATATGGAGAGGTACATCCCGACATCAGTCTATGGCAGATCAGTTTACCGATTGTACACTTGGCCTTAAAGTTAAGGTGGAGCAAATGTCAAATGATGGGTTCCACTTTCTAGATGTGAGTGTAAGGACGGAGGAAGGTGAATATGTTACCGATATCTACAGAAAGCCCACACATAGCCCAGTTTTCATCCTGGCCTGGTCCCATGACCCATACACATACAAACTGGCGACTTTTAGGTCTATGTATAGTAGGGCGTGTATGCACATCACCAAATGGAGTGATAGGTTAAAAGAGGTACACTATATCATGGCACAAGTGTATATATTCGGCTACACTTATAACGTAATGATAAGAATTTGGAAGAAGATTGCAGGGCGCATGCTTAGTCCTCAATGTATACCCATCCGTAGCCAGGATACCAATAACACCCGCAGGTATGTGGATCTTAAGTATGATAAGAGATTTTCCAATTTGCTTAATAGGCTAGCTAAGAGCTCTGACCGCAAAATAGCCTGGAAGAGAGGTAGTACTGTATTTGATAACAAGAAGAATGCGAAAGAACCTATTCCCAAGCACAGGAAGCCAGGGATCTATACGATCCCCATTTACAATAATAGTGCGGGCAAAAAACAATGCTATGTAGGTAGTACTACAAGGAATGTATCCAAGCGGATATCTGAGCATAAGGCGGATATTATGAATGGGAAATTAACAACAGCCCTCGCGAGTAGGTTCTATGAGCAAGACCTCATGATAGATTGACAGTGCTGAGGTTACTAAGATGATTCGAGACGGAGGGGGGCCTAACTACATATGAAGCTATGGAGATAGTGAAACAGAAGAGGACACGTGACGTCATTAACGATAACGCCCTGGTGGAGTTGCCGATGGCATGGATGTGGACGGCCATGAACAATTTATGAATACCGACCTATATAACTATTAGCAGAAGATGAGAGGACACAGAATGGTTACTATATTTTATGGAGGAATGAACTTTATCTATTGGATTATATGTGTATATTTTGTTTTATTTATTTATTTTATTAGGTATATCTTATCTGTATAAAAAATAAAAAAAAAGGACTCTTATGTGCAAAAGATGTATATGTAATAATCTTGTATTTATAGTTAGGTATATTAATTTTATTTATATTCTGTATATAGATTGATGTATATGTAAGTTAAGTTTGAATATTTGAATCTATATTTCAATTGTTCTAAATTCCTGAAACCGTAGCCGAATTCTTTATGTTTGAAAGTTTTGTTCGGAGAAGCTGGTACTGATGATGGACTCGAATGTAGTCTGAAAGTGCTTTACCAAAATAAAGTTTAAATATTCCTTGCTTAAGTGCTATGAATGTTTTCCTGTTTATGTGAAGCAAGAGGTAGTTTATAAGGTTGTATAATTATTAAAAATTTTACATTTTCAAGATTTCTTGTTCTTGAAAAAGCTATGTAAAGTTGACCATGAGAAAAAACTTCATTTAAATTAATTCCAACATGGTCATATGTTTGTCCTTGTGACTTATTGATAGTTACCAAAAATGCTGAAATTATTGGCAATTGACAACATTTTAATACTATTTTCATACAATTAATCTCAATTTATTTAAAGCAGTGATTCTCAACCTGGGCAATATCGCCCCCAGGGGGCATTCTCGTTCTCAAAGGGGGTGCGGGAACAAAAAAGGGCAATTCCAGGGGGCGTTCTCATTCTCGAAGGGGGCACTGGAACAAAAAGGGGCGATCAGGGGAGGCGATAGACAACCAAAAATTGTGCACAGTAGTTTGGTGCTTCTTAAGTATTTCTTTTGATCAGCCATTTAATAAACCTAAACTTTTTTCTGCATTTACGTCCTGAGTTTTATATCAATATTTTGTAATGAAAGAAGATATTCATCCAGAAACACTTATCTGTTCCATTTCTTTTGGAAACTGAGGAAGGCAAGCGTATGGTAATAAAAAAAAATGCCTTTCTCAGTGAAAAATGTTATTTATATATATGCTTCGTCCGAGTCTTACATTCGAACTTGTGCCTTGGTGGATTGAGTTAAGATGACGGGGGGCACTCAGAACAATCGTATTCACCCAAGAGGGCACTAGGCTCGAAAAGGTTGAAAACCACTGATTTAAAGCAGAGGTATTGGACGCAATATGCTAAACATTTAGCAGAACACAACCATATGGTAACAGTCTATCAACAGTTAAAATTGATTATCGCATGCAAACTTACAAAAACTTTTATCAAAATATAGCATCTAAGGCAAAATTTAATAAAACATATGGGAGTAACGAATGTTTTATTAGTTATTAATAAAACATTCGTTTAAACACCAGCAGTAAGAATTAACATTTGCTGTCATTATACATGGTTTTCAATTTAAAACCACCAAAGTTGGTTTGAATAATTTAATATTATCCAAACCAACTTTTAATATTATTTTCATAAGATTATATAGATTCTTGATCCAGTTAAAGCAGAGGCATTGGACACAACCAGGGGTGCAGAGAGAAATCCTGGGCCCCGGTATAAATATTATATAAAATGAATATTTTTTAATAAATTTCTGTTTTAAAATGAGACTTTAAATGATTTTTTGAAAAAATCCTTTAAAGCGTACATTTGCGTACGAAGCGCACGTATTTATGTGTGCTTCGTTCGCAATGGACGCTCTCTGTCCCGCATTATGTTACGATAAAAATGGTCACCCTATATTAGTGGGGGACAGAAAGGACTACAAGTACTAAGTTAACCATTTAGATGTATGGGGAAGACAAAATGAGCTTGTACCTAAATAAATTTGTATACTAATTTTAAAAATTAACATAAGTAAAATTAATAAGTTAGCAATTTTAATTATTAATATTCAAAGCATCTACAGTTCACATAGCATTAGACTAGGGGTGGGCAACCTCCGGCCCACAGGCCACATTATTTTATTATATCTAATATCAACGCTATTTCTTGAGTCCCTGACCCAATAGTCTAAAGTAAGGGTAGCAACCTCTGGCCTAGGCCACATTATTTTATTATATCTAATACCAACGCTATGTATACTTACATACCCACATTATTTTATTATATCTAATACCAACCTATGCTTACATATCTGTACCTTCTCTTTTTTAAATAAATACTATTATCATCAGTTTACATATCTGTACCTTCTCTTTTTTAAATAAATACTATTATTATCAACTGTTTTTGTTTTGGCTTGAACCGCTCTTCCGATCTATATCTAATACCAACGCTATGTATACTTATTCACATTATTTTATTATATGTAATACCAACGCTATGTATACTTACATCAGCCACATTATTTTATTATATCTAATACCAATGCTATGTACTTACATATCTGTATTTATTATATCTAATACCAATGCTCTCTTTTTTAAATAAATACTATTATTATCAATTGTTTTTGTTTTGGCTCGTGGTATTATATCTAATACCAACGTTATGTATACTTACATATCTGTACTTTCTCTCTTTTTTAAATAAATACTATCATCATCAATTGTTTTTGTTTTGGCCCGTGACCCACCATAAATTTTTCTATACGGACCCCTACAAAAAAAGGTTGCCCACCCCTGCATTAGACGATGTAGTTCAAAACTATCGTACTAAATTAAAACAAACATCGATTGTATCAACGGAAGAATATTTGCCCGATTGTTTTTGACAGATAAACTTGACCTATGAAAATGCAAAAAATTCTTCAATTAGAAAATTGATTAATAACATTTTCCGTATCTTATTTGGGATACACATTAATTTGCACTGGAGTCGATCTCTGCATATCGATTTATCCCAAATCAGCGAATCTTCTCTTGCGTTTTGGTTTCAGTTTTGTCATTGAAAACTTGACAATGGCTGAATCTATGTTCCTTATAGATATTAAAGGATTATGTACAATTATTTAAACTTTTTTTATTGATTTTAAGAAAAACTAAATAAAATTCATATACAATAAAGTGGATTTTTAATATTGTGCAGCATTCCAGTTATTATTCCCGTTTATGAATAAATAAATAAATAAATAAACCAAATAATGTAAGATTGCCATTTTTTAATAAGTTTTTTTCAGTTGAAAGCATCTCACTTTCTATATAAAATTACATTAACTTAATTGCAAAATAATTTTTACCGCTATATACTGTATAAACTTTACTATTTATAGCTGAAATGATAAATTAAATATTGATTTTTAACTATAGAAATCCATATACAAAACTTATATATTACACATATATAAGTTTTGTATAAACACACAACTTATATACAGTGTGTATAATATATAAGTTTTGTATAAACACACAACTTATATACAGTATGTATAATATATAAGTTTTGTGTATTTATGTATGAAAAATGAATCATTTAAATAATTAATAATAATTAGAAAATAATGATTTCATTTACCAACATTACAGTATAAAAAAACTTGCTATAATTTTTCATTTCAATCTGTTTATACTTTGATATATGGTAATTATATCTATAGCTTATTTTTTAATCATTCCAATATATATAGATATATCAATGCAGTTATTTACAAATATAATAGTATAATTTTTTTCTATAAATTTTCATAATATAGGAAAAACATTTGAAATCAACAGAAGAATATCATTATGAGTTAGAAAAGAAGATAGGGAGACAACAAGATGAGATAAAGAAAAGCAAGATTGAATTAGAAGATTTTGAAAATGTATGCAGTAACATAGAAGATTCTATTGAAATTGAAAATAACAATTTAAAAATTGCAACTGAAAAATATAATGAAATAGATAGACTAAATAATGCTGCTAAAGCAGAAGGTAAATTTAATAAATTTTGTATAAATTTTTTTATTTAGGATAGTTATAAGCATTGTTGCATTGAGAGAAACTACTTTCAAATTAAATGATATTTGCACAAGATTGTCTGAAAATATTTGGTTATCTTTTTCTCTTATTACAAAAGTTGTAGCAATTCCATATACATTATTTTCGATATGCTTTTCGTTCACAAGTGTGTCATAATAGCAAGTGAATTTTATTCAAGTTTAATATTATTTATGCATTATCATGTTGAAGATAGAAAAATCTAATTTATATACCCATTTATTCAATTTTGCAATGGAATATGTTTTAATAATAATCAAATAATTAAGGATTTCATTTTTTACATTTTATCATGATTAATATTTTGAAAATTATAGAATTTAAAGAAAAATTACAGCATGTTATAGTTATGTTTAAACAATGTTGATTTGTATTATAAAAGAATCATTCATATTTTGTATAAACAGTTTCTACTGAAATATTTTTAAATTTAATAAAAAATATACAGTATTTTAAAATCAGAATTTTTCTAATTCATTCCAGAGGAGAAGTTGCAGATTGAAAGACAAAATTTAGGAGTAGAAGTTGCAAGACTTAATATCTTAAAAGAAAAAACTTATTCAGAAAAGGACAGTGCACAATGTATTGCAAAAAGAATGGGAACGGAAAAGGCTACATTAAAATCAGAAAATTATCAAATAGTAAGTTATATTATTTTTTAAATTGCCTGAAATATAGATTAATATGAAATTTTTCAATCTTATTAAATGCCAATTTAATAAATACTTATGTGAACATTCATAAAAATTGATTTAATATAGTGCTTCTCAAAGTATGTGCCATGACTAATTTAAAAAATATAATTAAAAAATGAAAACACAGTATATTATGCATTTAATTGAAATATTCTGCATGTGCAATTGAGAAAACATTATATACTTAGAGTAATGGGCTAAGATAAATTCAATAATCAAATGGCCATTGATTTCAGAGGTCAACAATCATTTGATTATTGCAATATAGTGTGAAAAACTATGCATTTTAACAACTTAATTTCAATTAGTTAAATAGTCTTTTAAAACTTTCTATCATAATAATGATTTGAATTTGCATTTATATGGGAAATGAGGAGTAAGTTTTTTAAATTTAATGCTAACAACAAACATATTACAACTTTCTTGCAATAAAAAATGAATTGAGCCAAGATATGGAAATTATGGTTTGCATGATTTGCATATATCAGTTGACTTATTTGCAATGCAAGTCTAGGATATAAAAGTACTATAAATGTGATAAAATTCACTTTAATTTAGTTAACTATAATATCTGATATAATTTCAAAAATAGTTAATATAATCAATGCCAAAATAAAACTGCACCTGCAGAAGCATGTGTAAATCAGTTTCCTAATGTAACATATTTAAATGTCTGCAACATATACCAAAATACTGTATTTAAAGATTTAAGCCAATAATAGAGTTCATCTTAATCATATGACAAAAATCATGCTATTATCTAGTAACTCATGGAGATCAAGTTACAAAAATTATTATTATAGAATTTTCCAGACTGATGCTCTAGAAATACCAGAATCTTTTACTACTGTTCAAATAATTATATGTGAACAAATGATGAAGTATTCATTATCATTCCACACACAAATCATTTTTAGATTAATAAAGTGATTCTTTACAACTTTATAATTGGAATTAAGTTATTAATTCATGGCTTTTATGTTAATATTGCAATGATTTTGATAATGAACTCTGAGTTCAAAGATGCCTGATGACTGCATGATTATTTTTCATGAAGTCATCAGGCAATGCTAAAACTTAAAAGATTCAAAAATAATTTAAATATTCCATTTTTGTTTTTACATGATATTTTCTTTATTTTATCTACAAAAAGTGCTGGTAGGCATGAGTGAGACATTTTCCTTGTTTCAAAAGAATAAACAGTGTTTATTCAACAATACTACTTTTTCAAACATCTTGAATATTCTGAATTCTGGTGGTTGGGAACATGCCTTCCATTTATAATGTTATACCTATCAAAAAACCTGTTCTGAGTTATAATGGATTCAAATTATGATCTAAATTTTTGAATGCAACCCTGATGTAAGTTGGGGACTTCCATTATTATTATTATTTATTACATCTATTTAACATTTGGAAATATTAATTTAAATAATTATTTTATTTAGTTTATACATTGACTTAAATAAAACTTTTCAGGATTTACTGATAAGTCAACTTCAAGAACATCTTTATATTCAAAAAGAAAAATCAAAAATTTTTAAAGCACAATGTTCTGCTCAGCAAGAGGAATTAAATGATTTAAGACACCATTTAGTTAAAACAAAAACAGAACTTAAGGTATGTTTTAGTAAACAATTAACAAATATTGTATTGACTAAGGAATTTGATAAAATTGTAATAAGTTCCTATTCACTTTTTGCATAAATCATTTAATTTAGCTAAAGCATAACAGAAGAAATATTTATTTCATGAACTAATCTTTTTAACTAAATTATTGGTTGTTTTCCAATTTAACTGTATTAGCAAATTATTTAAAGTTAATTTTAGAAAAACTTTTCTGATTAATAATCATCATACCAGTTCTATTATGTAATTGGTTGGGCTATGATTTTTTCAAATTCTGATACTAGTAGTTTTTATAGTGATACTCTGACATCAAAGCAAAATGGGCATATGGATAAATGGCACTCTGATTCAGAGTAAGAAAAGTGATTTGTGGAGGAGTATACAAGTTACATTAAATTTGGTTAAGAAAATTTTAGAATATAATGATTTACCTTTTATTATATATCAATGCATCAATACATACAGAAACAACTTATAATAAATATGTATAATATGTCAGATTGTGATATATATTATCAGGAGCACCGAGAGAAATCCCAGGCCCTGGCACAAAATAGCTTTTGGACCCCTATATATATAGTTTTTTTCTTTTCTCCTCTATTAGATATCAAAACCATACATACTACATATTTTACACATAGATTATTAAAAATTTTATTCACTTTAAATTCTGTTTAAAAAGTATACAACATGAAATTTGAGGAAATTGAGGTTCGACAAATTTTAATTTTTAATTATATTTTCTAAGAAGATCTTTAAAATATCGATTTTTTTCGAAGAATAACGTCAAGGCTCATGGAACTAATTTTGGGAAACATCCCCAACTTTTTTAAAATCTTTCTTTTCATGTTGGTTATAATGAAAAAATTTTCCGACCCAATTGTTTCATTATAAACATATTCCACTGTATATATCCTACGACAAATTTTATTTTTTAATTATATTTTCGAAGAAAATCTTTAAAATATCAATTTTTTTCGAAGAATAACGTCATAGCTTCGTGGAACTAATATTGGGAAACACCTCTAACTTTTTTTTATTTTCATTTTTATGTCGGTTATAATGAAAAAATTTTCCAGTCCCAATCGTTTCATTATAAACTCTATTTATCCCATTCCTCTAAAAAATTTGTTGTGGGCCCTGTCAAACTGTCAGTTCCTTCTGTTTAAATGAAATGTTTATGTCTAATTATCATAATTCTTATTTTAACTACTTAAAATACAAAGATTTTTTTCCCTACATTTTTATAATAAATTCTATATATGTTGTAGTGTGCAATTACTTAATTAAAAAAAGTAGAAAAGATTCTTGTTAGGAAGCGGCCCAGGTCCCTCAATCTTCTACAGCCCAGGGGAATTTGTCCCCACTTCCCCCGTCTTGGCACCACTGTATATTATATATGATATACATTTGTGCATACAATAATTTACAGGTAGTCCTCGACTTATGATGATTCATACTTATGACGGCCAAAAATCATTACTGAAAATTCTTTAATTCAACTTTGATGCTTGCAAATACATACATATACCACATTGCTTTTGTATACATATCGCAGCATCGCCATTAGTTGGCAAGCAAAGCCTTATTACTGTATCTCATCGTAACTCTGTCACGTCCAGTAAGAGAGAAAATACTACTGATGAAAATTCCAACATAAAAAAGAGGAAAACTTTGTTTAACCATTTTAAGTTAAATAGAAATTTAATTTATGAAAATATTAAAACATAAATCAAACAAATCAAGAATTAAAAAAGTCCTCAACTTATGTCACAATCGATTTATGACAGAGATGTTGAAATGGAACCCCGTTGTAAGTTGAGGACTACCTGTATATATAATTCAATTTAATTCAGTCTGCAAATAATACAGAAATGGCTCACTGCAGCATATTATCTTGAACAAAATAGAATCTAAAACAAGAAATAATACTTTATTATATATAAAACTTAATATAGTAAACACTTCTTGTTTCAAATAATGCTCTTCATATGTCATGAGAAAACAGATAGATAAAACTTTTTCCTGAATTTTAGAATTATCAACTTTTATCATATTAATTTCTTACCATAAATAATCATTTTTATTTTAGATTTAAAATATATAAGACAGATTTCAATTTTTATAATTATTTTTTTAATAATTATTTTTGTAACTACTCTATTTCTCTCAGTTTTCTTTCTTTCCCTTCAAAATTTTGACAAGAAAATCATTTTCTGAAATTGATTTTTTTTTATAAAATTTTGTCTGTTCATAATCACTCTTAATTTTGATTTTAAAAAATGTATATATATTTTTTATATATAAATAAATATATTTTTATTTTTTAATTTTAAATAGGTTGTTCTTCTTGATAACAATAATTTACTTTCAATGTGGAAGGAAATTTTAAATACTATAGCAGACAGAACTACTAAAATTTCAGAAATCCAAGAATTAATTAAGTATTCCTTATTTAGTTTTAATATTAAATACCTGTATTTTTTAAAATTGATCAATGTAAAATAAAAATTTCAATTTAAAATGAAGTACAGTTATAAAAATTAAAAATGGCTTAGTCCTCAGTAAAATTTTAATTTAAAATTTTACTTATTGTAAGTTATAAAAATTAAAAGTATGGTGCAATCAATAATCACTCTTCACGAACACTATTAAAAAGCATGCACTTTATCAGGGCTGGATTTACCAATAGGCCGAGTCCTAGGGTCCCGCGATTCTAGGGGCCCCCACTATCAATCAATTTTCAACTTTTATAAACTTTTAATAAGAAAAAATGGATTACCAATAGGCCGACTAGGCCACGTCCTAGGGGCCCCAGAACTATCAGTTTCAACTTTTATAAACTTTTAATAAGAAAAAAAGGGTTTTTATTAAAGTGCTAGATAGAAAGTAAAATTTTAAAGGTTTCTTCAACTTTTATAAACTTTTAATAAGAAAAAATGGATTTTTATTAAAGAACTAGATAGAAAGTAAAATTTTAAAGACTTTTATAAACTTTTAATAAGAAAAAATGGGTTTTTATTAAAGTGATAGATAGAAAGTAAAATTTTAAAGGTAAACTTTTAATAAGAAAAAATGGGTTTTTATTAAAGTGCTAGATAGATGTAAAATTTTAAAGGTTCCTTATAAGTTATAAGGAGCCTTTAAAATTAAACGTCACATCCTAGGGGCCCCAAAACTATCAATCAATTTTCAACTTTTATAAATAAAACTATCAATCAATTTTCAACTTTTATAAACTTTTAATAAGAAGGGATTTTTATTAAAGTGCTAGATAGAAAGTAAAATTTTAAAGATTCGGTTTTTATTAAAGTGCTAGATAGAAAGTAAAATTTTAAAGGTTCCTTCGTTATAAGGAGCCTTTAAAATTAGATGTAGCTGATTTGAATTTTTAGGATTATAAGGAGCCTTTAAAATTAAACGTAGCTGATTTGAATTTTTAGGTACAAGTGCTAGATAGAAAGTAAAATTTTAAAGTTCCTTATAAGTTATAAGGAAGCTAGATTGAAACTAAAATTTTAAAGGTTCCTTATAAGTTATAAGGAGTCTTTAAAATTAGACATAGCTGATTTGAATTTTTAGGGGCCCCAAAGCCTTGCTCGTCCTAGAGCCCCCAAAAATGCAAATCTGGCTCTGCACTTCATTATCAGCATTTTTCTAGTGCTGTGAATGCTTTTGATTTAGGGTTATCAAATATATGTACTCTTTTTAAAGTATGCTACTTATATACTCTGTTTATAAGCCACTATATTTGTGGCTTACAAGTGTGAATCTTAATTTTAAAGGTTCCTTATAAGTTATAAGGAGCCTTTAAAATTAGACATAGCTGATTTATTTTTAGGGGCCCCAAAGCCTTGCTCGTCCTAGAGCCCCAAAAATGCAAATCTGGCTCTGCACTTCATTATCAGCATTTTTCTAGTGCTGTGAATGCTTTTGATTTAGGGTTATCAAATATATGTACTCTTTTTAAAGTATGCTACTTATATACTCTGTTTATAAGCCACTATATTTGTGGCTTACAAGTGTGAATCTGTTAGTTTACATTATTAAAACTTCATATTACTTGATTTATTTATGTTTTTATATATTGTTTGTTGATCATAAGTATCATATTACTGGTATGATATCATTACATGTAGAGTTTCTCTCTTTCAATCGAAGAACAATGTAGTGCCATAACATTGTGTAGATGCAATCATTGTAGTCTACCTAGCCCTAGGAGTTTTTGATTGAGAATTTGTATTAAAAAATTATTTTTCTATACAGTGGGTGATTGGTTAGTGAACAGTTCAGACTACGAATAAATCAGATAACAAACACTTTCGCAAAAGATTTTTATGTTTGGACAATGGACATTTATTCAGATAACAAATACTTCACAGAACAAACATTGGGACCTGCAGAATAACAGGCTTAGGCCTTGCACATATTTGACTTATAGGTAAGAATGGGAGAACAGTGGTTTTTCCAGATTAAAATAAACTTGGAGACAACTTAAAACAAACCAAAGATTTATTAAAGGAGGCAAGAGAGAGATTTTACAATTTTTTGGTCTTAGAATGTCACCCAAACCAGGTTGAGTCAATAGGCTTGAGATCTCTATGACGACAATGCTATTAATCACTTCCAATAATCCTGAAGAAGAGAAAAGCAATCAACATTGGACAGATTCTTCAATGCCTCACAAACAGAAAAAAAAAAACATGATAGATGAAAACAATAATATATGCATACATAGTCTTGCACTTTACATATAAATAAACATAGTAAGAAATTATATAATTTTTTATTTATTTTTTGGGTCTCCAGAACGAAATAATTAAATTCCCATAAAAATTTATAGTAAATCGATGATCAACAAACAGTTTGGGTAACGAACATTGTCTTTGAACAGATTGTGTTCGTTAACCGATCATCCGCTGTACTTATGCAAAATCCAAGTTACACAAAAACTTTTGTTTCAATTATTTGCATGTCAAGGAATTGATATATTTATTTTATTTGATTAATAATTTAAAACTTAAGTTTATTTAAAACATTACTCTTACTCTTTTCAAGATCATTTTTTGACTAAAAATACTCTTTTCTATGGACCTGGATCTGGTAATCCTATTTTGATATAGTGCTAAAGATATATAATTTTTAAACTGTAAAATTGTGATATTGAAATATTTTTAAAACAACTAATTTTGTCTTATTAATTAATAACATATTTCTTTATAAAAATTAATTACGGAATTTTTTGGATAACTGGAAATAATAAATTACAAATTATATAAAGCACTCGCTAGTGAGCTAGCGAGTGCTTTACATAATTTTTTCATGGTAAAATGTATTTTTTCATTGAAATTTTTTTATTGTAATATATAATTTACCATGAAAAAATACATTTTTTTAAGCAAACTCCAATTGAATTCAAAGATTCGTCTTGAATCTTAACTATTATGATTCCATATGCCGATTTCCCTGGAAACGTATTCGCCATTCTAACGAAATTTCATGCTAAGTCATTGGTCTCTTCTCAATTAATTTCTCAATGATTAATTTAGTGCTGTTTGATAATCAGTCTCATATTGCCTTATTTCTTAGCAACATTACAATTATTCTGCATTTTATATCTAATTAATTAGGAGTAATTCCAAAATTTTCTATTGAATTTAATTAAATACACCACTGGGACTAAACTGTTTCGCCAGAGGCTTAGAGACGTCTCTGGACCCAAGGGTAAAATTTACATGGGATCCAAGTAATTTTAGAGTTATAAGGTTTGGACAATTTTTTACTCCCGCTTAGGATTCTAATTTTCATTTCTACGGCTAATTGGCGCTTAAAACACAAATTACGGGCCCTCGTGAGTCCCGAGCCGGGGAATTTTACCCCATCATCAAATTTTACCCCAATTTTACCCGTTTTCTCTGCTCGTTTGAAAATGTATCTGCCTCGAGGCATACTGCCATGGATCCCACTTAATCTTTCCTGATGTCATTAGACATTCTGACCTCTGGCAAATGACCATACGGTTTAAAAACAGAAAAGTTGTTTTTCTTGATCACAAGTATGATCTGAGTACATGGCGATTCTAAAGCCATTCAGTTAAGCTAAAATGAATAATTTTTTTTGTGAGTTAAGAAAAATTAAATTATCTTCGGTTATAGCTAAATATTTTCGGGGAAATATTCTAACGAAAAAAGTATGCATACTATCTGTATTTAGCAAATTTTTATATTAAAATTCAATTTCCACAATAAAATCTATCGGGCCAGTCGAATAATACTCGAATATATATTAGAAATTTTGCAAAGGATTCCAGATACATTTAATTTATTTTCTGCAATACATAAAACACACATTAAAAATTAAATATAAAGAAGGTATTAAGGAATCCTTCCCTATCCAAGAGAATAGTTTTCATATTATAATTTTATAAGTATATCTAAGACCTCATTTATAACAGAGGATAAATGCAGTTTTATACAATATCTATAAACCTGTTAAATTTAATACAATATATAGGATACAGTGAGAAATTAAAATCAGTTTTTTACTAAAAATGAAAGATCTGATATATCACACAATATTTTCGCAAAAAAACTACTGCTATAAATACAAAAAAATCATTTATGCAAATGTATATACATGTATAGTTGTTTCTATTTAATTGAAATTTAAGATGGCGATGAACAGATGATAATAATGACAATGATGACGGATATATCGATAAGAGACGACGGTCGTAGAAATCCAGTAAGAAGACGGAGACGGCGGTGCCAGACAAACCAGGAAGACGACCCCGACCCTTTGTTCAGAAGGGTTGACAACTTCTCCCCCATCGATCCAAAGGCTGGCCATCTGGATCCCAATGTGACTCTTCTCGGCTCGCATCTCTCCCTCGGTTCTTATCCAGATCTGATAACACGCGTCACAAATTTGCAATTGTCACCCGAATAAAGATTATTTTTGATCTGGTTTCCGGCGTAATCCCCTTATCTCCGTGCTTTATGATAAGTACGGTTATTCTTGCTCTTAATTATCGTTTCCGTATGTGATGTTTTTTGGTAATAGTGGTAAGTGCTATTGATTAAATTGTTTTCTTCTTTCGAAGAATCACTTGACCCTCAATTTCTTTTTTCCTATCACGTGACTCACACACATTCTTATAGAAATTACTAATACAGCATATGGTTAAAGTTATTCAACAAAATGTTATCGATCAGTTAAATTATCAAATATAATTTTGTTGAATAAATTTTTAATGTAGTGTAGCCGATAATATTATTTTTCTTATAATAAACTATATATAAATTATTTCAATAATTTACAAAAACAATTTAATTATTTTTTCTTTAGAATTTTCAGAATTGAATAATATATGATCCATATTTAAAATCTTACAGTAGATAAAGGGAACAATTTATAAATATTGTATAAGTATGGCTTTGATTTATCATATCTTATTTATCTGAAATTTAATAATATGAATAGGAAAAGTTTCTATAATATAATGTAGAAAGTTTCCTACTAGTAATATGGTTAATTTGTGTTGATTCTTTCAGTTATGAAAATAATTCCTTTGTTATAGAATTATACTTGATACACGTACTCTATAGAGGCTAATATGAAAATGTATATAAAATATTTATTAAGAGCCAAATGAATTTAATCATTTGGCTCTTAATGAATATATTCATTCACCGTTGGAATACTTTATCAGAAATTATAAACTTAATTTTCTATAAATAATTAAATTTAGCGATATTTTTGAAACTTCACGAAAGCATTCTGAATTTCGAAATGAATACATAGTTGATTCAGCGAGTAATTGGGAAATTGCATCGAAGAGAAATGACATAATTACATTAAAATATAAAATGGATGACCTGAAAAGTGACAGTTTTGTCAATGGTCATTTTCATTGTAAATATCTTGTGTAATTTTTTGTGATTAAAATATATGTCTGTCTATGCCTATCTGTTCCCACACAAAGCTCGTGTACCCGTATTCTGCATTGTGTTCATTGGCAGGCTTAATATATGATCGAGCGATCTGCCCGCTCAGAACGCCGATATTTAAACCTGTGTGAAGTTGGCCCCCCCACTTTTGAATTTTTAAATGAATACATAGTTGATTCAGCGAGTACTTGAGAAATTGCATCGAAGAGAAATGACATAATTACATTAAAATATCTATCTGTTCCCACACAAAGCTCGTGTACCCGTATTCTGCATTGTGTTCATTGGCAGGCTCAATATATGATCGAGCGATCTGCCCGCTCAGAACGCTGATATTTAAACTACGCTGGCACATTTTGTGTTTTATAATTATTAGTAAACCCGTTTGCAGCTACGCCAGCAATAAAAAAATATGTCCGTGACCGATGAATGATTTCATAATTTAATGATTTCAGAATTTTGATCTAATTAATTGAGTATTAGTGAATTAGTGATTATTAGTAATTAGTGAGTAGTGAGTATTAGTAATTAGTGAATATTAAATTTCTTTATTATTTAACTAATATTTAACTGAATTTATGTCATTTATTTTGTACTTTAATTTATAAAATAATCAGAAGATTGCCATATTTAATACAGTGTAGTTTATTATATCATCTATTTTATTATATTTATTGAATTTCTGCTTTACACAATTAATATGATTAAATATTTCAATGGGGAAAGCATTAAAGAACATATTTCATTTTATAGAAAAATAAATTATTTCCTTTGGCACGCAATTGCAGCTCCTAGGAATTTTTAGTATATAAAGTTTCAGCAATTTACTTCTCAAAAATTGAACAAGAACTCCGTTCACAATCTGAGTAAACGATAAATGATATTAAAAATAAAGCAAGCAGCTCCTAGGAATTTTTAGTATATAAAGTTTCAGCAATTTACTTCTCAAAAATTGAACGAGAACTCCGTTCACAATCTGAGTAAATGATAAATGATATTAAAAATAAAGCGAAACTGATTTTAAAAATTGCTTTTGTCTATTTTAGGTATATAGCGATCATACATTAAACATTAAGCAGACAAAAGAATGTCAGAAATCCTGATATTAGTAATTTAATTTATTTAATAACAAAAGGAAATACTAAATTTTGTTTTCCTATCCTACATAAAAATACTTTTGAATTACTCATTTAACTGAATTTATGTCATTTATTTTGTACTTTAATTTATAAAATAATCAGAAGATTGATATGTTTAATACAGTGTAGTTTATTATATCATCTATTCCATAATATTTATTGAATTTTTCCTTTACACAATTAATATGATTAAATATACCAAAGGAGAAAGCATTAAAGAACATATTTCATTTCATAGAAAAATAAATTATTTCCTTTGGCACACAACTGCAGCTCCTAGGAATTTTTAGTATATAAAGTTTCAGCAATTTACTTCTCAAAAATTGAACGAGAACTCCGTTCACAATCTGAGTAAATGATAAATGATATTAAAAATAAAGCGAAACTGATTTTAAAAATTGCTTTTGTCTATTTTAGGTATATAGCGATCATACATTAAGCATTAAGCAGACAAAAGAATGTCAGAAATCCTGATATTAGTAATTTAATTTATATAATAACAAAAGGAAATACTAAATTTTGTTTTCCTATCCTACACAAAAATAGTTTTGAATTACTATATTTACTGTATACGGTAATATCTAATTATTATTAACGCGGACAAATATAATCCATCATTAAAATAAATTTTAATATGTTATAGAGTGGATCGGGGAAGATGGTAATCGGAAGAAGATGCTTATTTTTCTCTAATTCTTTAATATTTAAACAAAAGGCGATAAAAGGTGGTTTATTATAACCTCTTATAAGCCCACCAAAAATATAGTAGGTGACTATTATCAGATTATCAATTACTCGCATGTGAAACAGGTGGCGATAAAAGGTGGTTTATTATAACCTCTTATAAGCCCACCAAAAACATAGTAGGTGACTATTATCAGATTATCAATTACTCGCATGAGAAAGCGAAAAGTTTCAGCGAGTGTTGAAATTTTCATCAAAAATTATACAGTCACTTTTTGAAGTATTATTATTAAACATAATAATATCAACAAAGTAAAAAGTACTATATGTAATGTATAGTAGATACTTTAAAGAATGCTTTGCTTTAGATACCATTCTAATTTAATAAAAATTTATTATTATATTTACTATATATATATTTTCAAAATCTTTACTTTTCTGAAAAATCTCTATTAACTGTTGGAAACACAATATAGAAAATTTTTCAATAGTATTGAAATGAAAATAATAATTTATGACACAATTTACATTGAATAGCAATGTTAATTTATATTTTGAAATAAAATAATGAGTTTGAAATTACTAATGGCACTTCCATGCTATGAGTGTTTTTAAAAAAAGATATCTAACTCTGACTTTTTATTAATAATTTATTAGATTTTTTTTATAGTAAAATAATTGCCCAAAATCAAATTTTAAAATCCCTTGTTAGTATGTAAACATGGATATGATACAATCCACAGAATGGATGAATCTGGTGAGTTGCATCATATCTATACAATATATAAATATTCAAATATGTTTTAGAATATTTATATATATTAATTAAATTTTTTTCTAATGTTTAATAACTGTAGTTTTAATTATAAAATAAGTATACCTGATAAAGTGATACTCATTTGATTAAAAAATTTATGGTTCTTATAAACAATTTATTTCTAATTGTATAATATTTATTGATGCTTTTGAACTTTCATATTTGACACTAAATTTTCTCAGCTGCATGGCTTTTGCTTTTACACAATATAAGTAAATGATTCTTCTGCTAACATATTCATTCATAAATAGATTTCAAGGTTTGCCATCTGCATTTCTATTCCGTTCACTGCTGAATATATATGCCTCCTTTTGTTTTCAGATGTACTTATTTTGTGCAATCTGCATCCAATGGGAACCAATTACTTTTTTTATATCATCTCTTTATCATTTCTATTGCCTGCCAGAATATCTTTTCCTTTACCTTGATTACCACTGTGTAATTCTCTTTGTCCATTGGTTATTGGTGTATCTTGCTATGTGACCTGCCTAATGCCACTTACTGCTTCTAACTTTGTTACATTATGTTTTCTACTTTGATTTGTTCTCTTATCCATGTGGCTTGCCGTCCTTCTTGGTAAATCTTAACATGTATCTTTCCATGCTTCTTTGGGTTGTTGCTAGTTTCTGTTATACTTTCTTTGTAAAGGTCCATGGTTCATAGTCATACATCATTACTGGTAGTTTGCACATGTTGAAGAGTTTCTTTTTGAGGCATATTGTATCCTATTATCCTTATGCTACGTTTCCACAGGACATTTAATCACAGTTAACTTAACCAGTGTTAAAGTTGATCACAATTATTTTTCTCCGTGATAAAAGTGGTGTTTACACGTGCTGACAATTAAACAGGTTATGACGTATTGCCACTGATTCCATTTCTAGTAGGATCTTTCATTAATAACAGATGATTCAAATGTTTTCATCGAGGCTGATTCAATATGTCATTATTAAGAAACGAAATGGAGCGTTTGATCGAATATTTGCTATTAAATGCACTAAATGTTCATTTACAGGAGGAAATATTGAAATATTCGTCTCTTATTTTAATCCTTTTAAGGAGTGTTTCGCTTATCTTTTAGTAGAGGGTAGAATTATATTTTTGTGATCAAAGGCCATTTATGTATTATTTCCAAACATCGCAAAGCTATAATTTCCTTATCAGACCAATTATTATTATGTGTTTTACAATTAGTTGATTTAGCAGAGTGATCCTCCATTTTAAACCTGTTTTCTTCCTGATGTAGCGGACCACAGATAACGTTATCTGTGTAGCAGACCGCGGAGAGAACTTGTGACACCAATAACTAAGTAGAAAGGCAATTAAGCAAGTTCTGGAAACTTGGTTAAGTTAATCATGTTGTTTGCAGTTTAATCATGATCAGTAAATCAGGTTCACATTTACACATATAAACTTAATCTCAATCAAGCATTTAATCACAATCAACTGTCCGGTGGAAACGTAGCACTAGGAAGTTACTGTATCAGTCATATGCATATCATCCCAACTGCATCCTATGTTGAATTTCTCTCATCTGGTTTCCTTGTGTTGTGATTACTTGTCCTAAAGTATTTATATTCTTCCAGCCTTTCATTTGTCTGGCCTTCTATCATCACTGGTTCTAAGTTACTTCTTTGTTGAACATACCTTTGTCTTCTCATAGTTCATTTAGAATATATTTTCTCGCTTTCTATCATGAGGTCATTTAATTCCTATAGTTCATTTGGTGTTTGAGCAAACAGTATTGTTTGTCTGCGAATCTTAGTTGGTTGAGATACTTTCCATTGATATTTATTCCTTTGTGTTCCTATCCATTTATTTGTTGGAATATTTTTCTAGGTAGACTGTGAGATGCTGTCTCCTTTACAAACTCTTGTTGGTTTTTTATTTTCTTACTATCTTTGTATAATTTTATTATGGCTGTTGCTTCCTCATAAATAATATGCAATAGTTCTAATATATGATAGGCCTATATCTACCTTACAAAACGTTAAAAAGGCGATTATAGAGATATGATAATGGAAAATATGGCATGGAACCACACAGTAAATAACTCATTATATGTTTAATACTAATTGCATATGAAGGGCTTAGGAAAAACTGTTTCATTATATGTTTAATACTAATTGTATATGAAGGGCTTAGGAAAAACTGTTAAATCCACTTTCCTAAGTGTTTAGATAACTTATTTTATATGGACAAATGGACAACTCCCACATCTTTCTTAATTAAAAGAGATTGCTCTATAACAACTTTTGATTTTCAAGACAGGGACCCACACTAAAACCATCAAAGAGTTAAATGTGGCTCAAAAACCGCAACTTAACCACCCTGATGTATAAAATATCCAATTAGCTGATTTTATTTAATTCTTGTAATTTTATAGAATTTAATAATTTAGTCTATTTTATTTAATTCCTGTAATTTTATAGAATTTTAATAATTTATTCTAGTAAACTATACATGGTATAGTGAACAAGAAGTTTGTTGGATGATTAAAGAGATAAAGTGAATAACATGAAAAGCGAGTTCATTTTTGCTATTTATTTAAGTCAATATCATCCAAAAACTCAGTGGGCCACTTACCCGGAATATTCAGGGTAAGATGACTAATTGTAACTTTTTTTTTAAAAATAAAAAGAAATTACCCGATTGTTATATCAAAGGTTGATGGAGTCATATATGCATAACACACTTGTAAGTTTAAGTAAAAAAATATGAAAGGAAAATATTCAAATTTTGTATGAGTTTTAGGATCAAAAAGCTAAAGTATGGCGACTTCCCCCAATGCACTATATTTTAAATGATACATTATAAAAATAAATAATAATTAATAAAATACAAACATTTTTAGCAATTTATTTCAATACTATATATGTAAAGTTCCAAACCTTTTAGAAATAGAGATATTGACTAACTTAAATTCAGCATAAAATCTTTAGCTATTTTAGATATAGAAGTACTGAAAAGATTATTAATGAAATAACTGATGAGGAGGATTGTGACACTGCAAAAGTGGGGAATGTGTGATTAAGGAATGTGAAATTGCTAAATGAGACAGGACACATCAAGTTTCTAAACAATACATGCCAACGTTTATTATTGATTACATATGAGATTCAACATGATTGTAAGTCCCTGGGAGGCACTTCCTTTTGCTTTATTGCAAAAGTATGTTGTTATATTATGTCGTTATATTAATCTACTCCCGCGTTTGTAGCAAAATTATGTTACGATATTATGTTGCTATATTAATCCACGAACTGTAGAAAATTGTAGATGAATTTAAAACAAAAGGGAACCGAAGGCAATTAACGAAGCCCCCCATAAATTGTTGCTGATATGAAAATTCAACCTGAGCGATAGGAGTCATACACGGAACAATAGAACCATTGGAAAGAGGAAGGAGAACGAAAAAAGAGGAGAGAAGTCTCCAAGATCTGGAGTAACAAGACATAGGTAATCAAGTCTCACAAAACCAAAGCAAAAGAAAAGTAAAAGAATTAAGGATTTACACTAAAAGGAGGAGGATAAACGGAAGCAGTGAGAAAACACCCAGAGTCCGGAGTCTCCTACTTCTCCTTCCCAAGAAAACAACCTTTCTCCAGGTACGTGCGGTGACGTGCGGGTTGGATACTGCCCGCACCCTTTGTTTTTTTTATTATAACAACAATTAAAATTACTATATTGCAAGTGACGGCTTCGTTTCCTTTCTGATGTGTTTTTAGTATATTTTTAAATAATAAACTTTCTCTTTATTTTCTGTATCGTATCTTAGTGTGTTTAATTCCCGTGTTCTGGACCCCTTGTGCCAGGACATCAATTCGGTTGCACTAACGCGTATATACCGCCTGGAAACCTTACATGATCACCATTCATTCCTCTGAACCGTGTTCTGGACCCCTTGTGCCAGGACTCACACCTGCTCATCAATTCGGTTGCACTAACGCGTATATACCGCCTTGAAACCTTACAAGATCACCATTCATTCCTCTGAATACCTCACGTTATTCTATTGGCCACCCTGTACTAATCTTTTAATAAGTTGTTAAATGACACTTAAATTATCTTTTCTGTTTCAGTAGCTAGGAGTTTTTTGAAAAGGAAAATAATGCATTAAATTTTATAATAAAGTTTGTAGACGATAATTAGGAAAAGTAATTTATAATAATAATCCGTATATTATGCTAATATTAACTGCTTTTTTGATATAAATTTAATAGCTTTCATTATTATTTATGGTTCTTAAATTTCTCCAGATAAAGAAGATAGTTTATACATTAAACGTTTTTAAACTTTATCAATTATTATGTTATCAATGTTACTATAATAGGTATTGTGATACCACGTGATCTCACCAATTCAATAGCTTCGTTGTCTCTAGCAACGTATTAGCAGCAGTCTATCCACATATATACGCCAATATATTTGCTTAATTTGCATCGAAATGATTAAAATTTCATGAAGTTACATTGCTGCTTCATAGAAATTAGACAATTTTATTTAATAGTTTTTATTTAAATTATTTCGTGATTTGTGATTTTTTAGTTCACATTGTTTAATTTTTATCGTTAACGCAGTGAAGTGTACATAAATGGGCAGGTATTCAAACAAAACTGTCCAACTGATTGTTCCAAATCTTCAGATTCGATTGGATTAATGAACTCCATTCAAATGAAAGATGAAATTATAAGTTTTTTTAATTTATATTAGCTGAATATATTATATATTTTCATACTTCCCTAATATATATATATTTTAAAATCTTCCTTATATTAAAAGAAAAGAACCAATTGGTAAAAATCCATTTATATGATTGAGAAATATCGAATTTATGTTTTCCTAATATATTTCAGAAAATTTAATATCAGAGCAATAACAAATAATGGAAGAATTTAATAAATATCTTTAGCATCTACATTCTTCTATTGCTAGTTTATAGATACTCATCCATAAAGTCTACATGTAGAAGTAAATATTGGATAACTTACGAAACGAGTTAATCTGTTTAATGTGAAGCTAAATATTTTCGAGTATTTTGGATCTATTATAGAAGCTTGTTACACAAAGTACAGTACTAAAACAATTGTAACTGAAGTTGATTCAAAATCGTAATGTAAATTGTTCCTCATCTACCATGCTCTTTTGTAGCTAATGATTATAATAATGATTCAAGTAATAAACTCATTTTATCTAAGAATTCATAGTATTGTTTCTTGCAATGATTTATAAGAGAGAATAATTGAAGATTTTCATTTAGTATATTTATGTATAATATATATTGAAATGAACCTTACAAATAAACTACGTTGAATGTGGAAAAAAAAAAAAAAAAAAAACAGAAATTTTCTCTGACTTCTCCTTTACCTAACTTCAGATAGAAATCAAGGAATTTCAATAACTTTTTTTAAATTTTGTTATTCAGTAAATACTGAAATGTTTTTAAACGAAGTTTTATTTCAAGGTTTTTAATTTACCACAAAATATTAAAACTGACTTTTAAATTATCTTTCAGGAAATATACAGTACTTTGTTTCTTGAAACCGTTCAGCAACAAAATTTTTGTCAGTGTTGTGTTTAATCTTTCGAGAATAATTTTTACATTCAGAAACCTCATAAGAAATTATCAGTTATAAAAATATAGTTTTTATTACATGTTAGTATTGAATTTTCTGTGAAAATTTCAAGAAAATTCTATTTGGCAATATTTTATTTAATTTTTCAATTAAAAAATAGTCCCTAAGATTTTGCAAAAATATTTAAAATTCTTTAAAGAAATAAAACCCTTACAAGATGAAAGTTGTTTACAAAACTTAATCAACCATTTATGATAGAAATTATTATTAAGCTTTCTATTTTGCATTCATTAATAATTTATTTACTTTAGATTTTTAATTAATCATTAGTCATTACTTGTCCGTTTTATTATTTTCCGAGAAAAAATTATATTTAACTGAAAACAAAATTTTATTATTTTGAAGGATGTAATTTTATAAGAATGGATGATTATATACTTTAATATTTATAATTTTCACTAATAATTTTATTAATAATGATAACTTGTTAACAGATTATCGAATTATATTTAACTGAAAACAAAATTTTATTATTTTGAAGGATGTAATTTTATAAGAATGAAATCATTATATACTTTAATATTTATAATTTTCACTGAAAATTTTATTAATAATGATAACTTGTTAACAGATTATCGAAAAATCGTAAATTATATTAGGTGAAACAATCAAAGATTCATTAATAAAAACATTTATCTAAGTGAAAAATATCGAATTTAATGTATATAAGATAGAATAATAGAAGAATATGCTAAACATTTTTACAATTTACATTTTTCTGTTGTTACATTGCAATCATCCACTTATACAAACAAATATTAGAAAATATATGAAAACAGTAATCTGTATAATGTGAATCCAAATATATCGAATGCTTGAATTCTATTGCATAAGATTGTTACAGAAATCACAATAGTGTTATAAATTTATCAGAAATTTCCTAAAATTCTTAGTGTAAATGTAGATAAAAATCATTGTGCATCATTTACATCTCAATACAAATATTTTCGGTAATAGCAGATCAATATTCTATATACTCTTTTATAAATAAAAATTGTTCGATATCATATAGAACAAATTAATGTATAAAATAAGGAAACGTAAATGAAACTAAATTTTCTTTTCAGAGTAATATTGAATAATTCCAATTTAGTTCATTATATTCTCTTCCTATATAGAACAGTTTCGCCATCGATATCTGAGAGGGGAAAAATTATTCAATCATGATTTCTTTTTTTTTGTGGATATCAGTATGACATAAAAATGCTGCAAAAATTGAAATAGTTTTGAAAATGAATTAATCATTATTAAGTTCAGATTTTAACTTTAAATAAATCCAACCCGAGCGAATGATGATATGAATTTATATTAACGCGGATGTGACGTATCAAAGTCATCCTATACAACAGCAGATATCACGTGATTTTTGAGGACCAACGGCAGTCGACGTGAATGTTTCTACCGAACGCATGATACCAAAAGACTCACGGTATATAAGCACGAGAATGTATTGATTTTCTACATTTGCACAGTGAAATTACTACTGCGACGAATTTCTAGCGATGTTTAAATGATTCTTTGATTATATGCAAAATGGAATTAAATCGAAATATTAGCATATTGTTTATGAATGAATGCATTTGAGAAAAGATAGTTCTATATATCAGTATATGAATGGATTATGATATTTCAGTGTGAATATACGATAGTTGAGTGATATTCTGTTAACAATTGGCATTTAGATAACTTCTAAAACAAAACTTGAACATTTTGATATGAAATTGATTAACAGGACATAATTTTATAATAGTGTGAAATTTTTGCAAACGGTAGAAGTAATTTTAAGAGAAATGACTTCTCTTAATTCATCATGACTTTCAGACCATTCGTTTTCTGTTCATGAATTCCATTTAAACACAAAAGTATTGAATTCATTCCGCTTGATGAAAATCAATAATTAATGAAACAGTCAATGAAATGTCAAAAAAAATTGTTTCTGTAAATTTATATAAAATTCCATATTTGAGAAATTGTAAGAATTCTTCACTTTGATGTTCACAAAAGAAACTTTTCACCATTTGTTATCTTTTGAATTACAAGGAGAGGGATGTGCATTTCTGGATATTTCTGGATGATTAACAAATAAATCCCTATAAAATTTCCCATAAATCTATATATGATATAATGTATTCAGAGAAGTAAATATATTTTTGTTATTTTTTCGTACGTTCTTCGAATGGAACTTAGATGGAAATATATTATTATTAAGGCAATCGTTTTAGAAAAGTGTTTTTTTTTTT
>AYEL01009035.1:0-14174 GCA_000484575.1 Olivierus martensii | reverse complement strand
AAAAAAGCAAAGACACTTAAGTGTAAACTCTGTAAAAAAAAGTAAACTCACGTAAAGCAGTAGCAAAGAAAGAGCACAGTACTTAACTGAACCAAACACAGCGAGAGCCAACAAAGGACTGAGCAATAGATTGTTAAACAACAAGTATCCATATTATTGACAAAAAATTTTTATTAAAATCTTAAAAATTTTGATATATTTAGCATTTCTCGTTTTTATTTTGGAATTATATCAACGATTAAATAAATATATATTTTAAAAAGCAGATTTATAAAACTTTTATATTATCCAAACATAACTGAATAAGCGTCTTTTATATAGTCCATATTAATTTATATAGATGAATTTTAGTTATCTATTATATGGGATTACAACATAGTCTATTTAAAAAATATTGTTAGTCAAATTAAACAATATTACTTTTTTTTAATGTTAGGTTAACTTCATATAGAAAATGTTTTTCATCACTTCGCATCTATACATGAAGGAATCTAATCATTCTCTACCCTTAACACATCCAAAATATGAAAATATCCTAAATTTTCGCAAAAATGACGGATTTCGAAATTAAAACTGCCGAAAAAACAAAATAAAAGATATTTTCTGGAATGACAATTTATTATTTTAGCATATATCAAATACACTTTTCCTCCCACATTAATTATTAATTAAAAATTTGGCGATATATAAATTGCACGATATTTTCCACTACAAAAAGAAACTTTTCTCAAAGCGAGACAACAATAAAAATATTTTCTTTGTCTTTCCTTCATTCGCCAAGCTCATTAATTCTATTTCTAAAGAAATAACTCAGTTTTTAGAGTTAAGAACAATTCGGATACCTAAGTTAGCATAAAAGATGGCGATGAAGAGAAATGTGCTAATAAAGAAAAATATAGAAAGAATCTCGGAAATATTTTCGTTGGATTTACAACTTGATATAATTAATTCTCAAGTAAATTTGAGTAATGACCAAATTTCGAAGACTTTAAATAAAAAAAAGAGACTAACGAAAACGAAAGTGTTCTCTTACGATTCATTTTTCGAATTCTCATCTAGACATCTTTTTTGGCAATTCTATTCGACCGTCAAATATCAGGAGATGCCATCATTATATATCTATAGAGAAAAAATTTTATGAAGATAATAGTCATCTGTAACTATGGCGGATCGACGGATAAGGGCAAGATTCTGCTTTTCACAGAATTTCCGATCTAGATTCTGCTTTTCACAGAATCCGAGATTTTTGCATAATAATGGAAGTTTACTATATGGCAAGATTCTGCTTTTCACGGAATCCGAGATTTTTGCAAAATATTTTTAATTATATTACTAGTAGTAAATCGGTATATAAATCAATCGCGAAAACGGAACAGATAAGTAGCTACCTGTATATGAAAAAACTTATCACAACAAATATCGATACCTGTGCGCGATGCCATCTTGAAAGGGACAATGTCTTGCCCAGTATCGGATACTGGCGCGACGCCATCTTGAAAGGGACAATGTCTTGCGCGACACTTTCAAGTTGTAAAATTACACCAATTCATGTTATCGAAGAGCGATTTCGTTATATGAATTCGTGTTTAGTGGAGAGCACATTATACGGGAGTTTATTATAATACATCTTGAAGGTGTCGCGCAAGATTTATATTCAAATTCCTTAGCAAGTACACTTTTAAGATGATGTAACTGTATATCTTTATGCAAATACTATATATTTTATTTATTACCACAAATACAAGTGTATACGGTAACCCCCCAAACTGCATACAAAAAGCTAAGAATTTAAAGCAAAATACAAAAAAGATTTATATATTATATAATAATGTGTATATAATATATAAATCCATAAATTGCCTAAGTAACTTATGGATTTCAGCATAAAATCATAACCCACATAATCATAAGAATAATTCCCGGCGTATTTTTGGCTTTTAAAATAAAGTGTAATACCATAGCAGATTTTCGTCATTACGATGGTCACGTTTTACTTACCGTTCAATATGGCAGCGGTACATGGTTCGTTTACCAATTCTGAGATAAATTTTTCGAAATATCTTCTAATCGGTGCCGCTTTTGTCCATAGTTCTATTATAATTTTTGACCAATTTGATGAGATTTATCGAATGGCATCACATTTGGTAATTCCGTGAAAAGCAGAATTCAGCCTGGATAAAAATGAGAATGTAGTATCCATAACAAAATGTCAAAATGATGTATCTTAATTTTCTTTCTTGGAAACTGAGCAGGCATAAACGAAAAGGTTTCGCACTCGATTTTCACGTTCATTATTAAGCAAATAGATAGATATGTATTGCCAAGATGTCATTTTAGACTTCAATTAATGCCTTGCATATTATCCCGTAAATATGGCTGCCAGCGACTTTGATTTTGCTGCCCCTTGGCCATTGAAAGGGCAGTCTCTGGAAGACTTTTTCGCCTCGTCACATAGAATTCTTAGAGAATGGAATGTCGCATCATCTATTGAAAAAAAAATGTAAAAAAAAGCATTTTTGATGAGCCAAATTACTGATTGCCCGTCACATAGAATTCTTAGAGAATGGAATGTCGCATCATCTATTGAAAAAAAATGTAAAAAAGAAGCATTTTTGATGAGTCAAATTACTGATTGCTAACTCGGAATATTTCTATATCATAGAAATCTATGGATAAATATGAAAAATTCAAATAGATTATACTTTTAGGTTTCGTTTATGTTTCATAAAAATTTAGGGACGGATCTTTATTATTAATAAAAATATGATTTTTATTAATATCTTACTTTTAATATACTTAAAAGTAAGATAAGTTGCCATGAGCTATTTTAAGAAATCATAATTAATCCCTGAATAATAATCTAATAATCTAATATATAAAAATAAATATATCTAATATATTTAAATCAATCCCTCAATAGATATCTAATAAATTGTTGTATGATTACAATCAGTGCCTATCAGAGATTAGGTTAGTTTGATTAAGCCGCCATGTCCTCATGGGATAATCTGTATCTGGCGGCAGCCATTTATGGAGCCCACCACAGGCTAGCCAGACCATGATGGGGTCAACCGGATGGTTGAAGGATGAGGTTCAAACCGGGCCCGACCCGTCCTTAAGGTACTGTTTAACGTGAACACAATCATATATTTAAAAGTTTTTCAGTACTATATGTGTGCTTGTGTCCATTTAGTTTCTATTATTGATAGCGAGGTTATCTTGCAAGGTTTAGTTTCTCGCATAAAAGTAGAGTTCATAAAAGTAGCCAACCGGGACAAGATGGCGGCGGGATATGATGACAAATACGTTATCCCATATGCTTGTCATCTAATTACCAAAAATTGGCGCGGAGAGTTTCGCAGAGGTTAGGTTAGTTTGATTAAGCCGCCATGTCCTCATGGGATATTCTGTATCTGGCTGCGGCCATTTATGGAGCCCATCACAGACTAGCCAGACCCATGATGGGGTCAACCGGATGTTTGAAGGATGAGGTTCAATAGGCCGGGCCCGACCCGTCCTTAAGGTAGTGTTTAAAGTGAACACAATCATATATTTAAAAGTTTTTCAGTACTATATGTGTGCTTGTGTCCATTTAGTTTCTATTATTGATAGCGAGGTTATCTTGCAATGTTTAGTTTCTCGCATAAAAGTAGCCAACCGGGACAAGATGGCGGGGTATGATGACAAATACTTTATCCCATATGCTTGTAATCTAATTACCAAAAATTGGCGCGGAGAGTTCCGATTTTTTCCTTAAATCATAATATATTACAAACATACACATAGATTTAACCAGGAAACAAAGAAAGCTGGTGAAGATTGGTTGAGAAAATTCTTGTCAATGCATAACAACAAGTGATGTATACCAATGTAAAGAAGGGTGGCACGAAGATTGCTGCAATTATGAAGGATGCAGTACATTTATTTATGATTACCGCTAAAGACAACAGATTGGCATTTTACTCCGGCCTGGGAGTAAACTGAATTTTTCAAACTTGTCTGAATATATTTTTTCTTTCCATAAGTATTTGATATATCATTTTCCTAACATAGCATTATTTTCGACTGTCTTAATAAACATAAATAACACAAAACTACAAGAATCAGTCAAAAAAAGGATGCTTTCTGTATTTCTTACCATTAGGACAGAACTCAAACCAAATACTGTATAAGATCTTATACAGTATTTGGTGCTACCACCTTTTTCCGCGAGGGGGCGGGACAAGTCGAGTTCGCAAATATCGCCTTTGTTAAAAGCCGGAGTGTCCGGTATTATCTTATACAGTATTTGCTCAAACTCATGAATTATATTGACCAATCATAGAATTAACAGATTTAATCACTGTTATAAATAAAAGTGGTTGTAAATCAAGGCCTACCTACATATTCTAAAATATAATATACCACATAGTTGTTTATATTGCATCATCCTATTATAATATGCTCTCTTGGATGTTGTGTTGTCGCGTATCTGTGATTGTCAGAGTTTACCTGACAGAAACTGTTCATTGTTACCAATTGTCGGGTATTCTTTCTTGGAATAGTTTTCTGCCTCTCTTTACATTTGGCACTGTCGCGTTCATCCGTATTGTTGGAGTTTTCATTCTGATGTAAACTATATATTAACGTCAATTGTCGGGTCCTTCCAAGTGGAAGACTTTATTGTACATTTATTATTGATTTTTATTTTTTAATGTTTAAACTATACTGAATGCGGCTAAAACTTCTTTCCACTAGTGACCACATTTTCTCCTGGTAGGAAGCTTTCAACATTTTCTTAACTTTCTCATATCCTAATAACTTCATCCTTCATCCTTCTCGAGGCTAAACCAGCGTACAGCCTACTATCCTTTTTATTAAATAAATAAATAAATAATAAATTATATTCGACTATCTTGAAAGTACAAAATAATAATAAAGTTTTCTTTCAATCTGTGAAATGGTTTGGCCAATAATTAGGTAAATATCTTAAAATCGTCATTTTAGCCCGATCTCCCTACTTCGTAATAGCAACATCTCTACAGCAATGGTTGTGTCACATTTTTTAGTAGAATGATTTTTCTATAGCGAAAATTCTTTGAACATAAAGATAAAAATTGAGCATAATTAACGAAAATATAAATACTTTAAATAATTTTTCTAAAACTTGTCAACGGGAAGTGAGATGTACTAAATGGAGAAGGAATTATAATTGAAGTCGATGTCGATGTCAAAGTCGTTAACGGAGATTTTACAGAATTTGCTTCAAGTTTCTTTATGGATATAGTTATCTGCAGAAACGCCTCCCCTTTAAGTAACTTTCTAATTTTGTGAAAAAGTCAAAAAAAAGCACAGATCCAAATCTGGTGAATAATTCTTGACTGTTGTTTTCTGAGTTAAAATTTTCGAAGCAATGATCATTTTTTTTCCATTTTAATGGTTAAAAAATTTTCGCAATATTGTTATCATCATCGGAAGATAATATGTGTTATCAGTTATTAATATCTTCTGGCAATAGTAATAATAAGTGTCTCACAAGTAAAAACATATATATTTATGTTGGTTACATCACATGTTATTTTTCTCGTGTTTAAACGTTGAATAGCATTTGTTCGGTGTGTAGAAAGATTCAGAAAAGAAACATTCAGGTAATGAAACACTCTCTCGATGATGCATACAGGGTATGTTAATAAATATTTATTATTGGATATATACCTTTGTTCTATTTTTCCGACTTAAAATCTTTAATTCATTCAAGCTTTTGCTGGCCACTTAAAAGCAAAATGTCTTTAAGCGAGAAATGTTAGTCGAAGATATACTGTATAAGGAAAAATGCTTAAACACTCTTATACGATTTTTTATGAAATTTTTAATACATTCCAATTGAATTAATTAAATCTATTATAAAATGATAAATTATTATAGAAATAAATTACAATTATTGTAAATTTAATAAGGTTTTAATATAATAGACGCTGTTAACGTGTAAAGATTGATATCTCATAATGTCGTATATAACAGTCCACACAATTTTTCTTCCTTACACATCATAATATTAGGGGATAACTTGCATTGCTTTCCAGGAATAAAATAAAGAAACTGTCATATTTTAAATTTTTCCAATCTTTATTTTAATAAATTTCGCTAATATTTCTTTGTAATATTTTCTTTACTTATGGAAGAAAGCTTACAACAAAAGAAACAAACTTTTTAATCCAAAAATAAAACTGGTTGGTGGTAAAAATTATAAGACGTATTTTTTTGGCATTGTATACAAAAACTAAATCATATATATAAGTTTATTGTATATGCTTCTTCCGTGTCCTCCAGATAAATTATTATTATTATTCGACGAAAATTTTGTATTATTCTATGTCTCAATTTTAACACTATTTTTTCTAATAATTATTTGATTATTAAATGGCAGAACTATTTTGGTTCATTTATAGATTTTGGGTTATCTTTCTTCTTTGTTTTACACTGTTTCCAATTAGAAGTTTTTTTTTTGCATATTTTACATTTCTTTCCAATCAGGGAGATTACTAAGGGGCAGTTAGATCCAATCATGGGCTGCACCCACACCCGTGGAGGGAGCTCTGAATGGTGAAGGACGGGGATCGCCGACCCGGGCCCAGCACTTCGAAAAACTTTTCAGGTGATACCAGACCGGGACGTGAACCCGGGTCCTCCTGCGTGGCACGTCAACACCGTTATAACTCGACCATCCGGTCCCAATTAGAAGTTTTTTGTCAAGAAATGACGCCACATTCCATTCTGGAAGAATACAATGTGGCTGGGCGAAACAAGCCCTTCTACAGGCTGTCCACCCCTGCGGAGGGGTCAGCCGGATTGTGGAGGCGGGTATCGACAGGCCTGGTCCGGACCCCATGATAAATAGTTTCAAAGGATGGGACCCGAGATTCAAATCCAGATCCTCCAAAGTAGAAAGCCAAAGCGTTTCCATGCGGTCAATCCGGCCGACTCAATTAGACGATAATAAGCGGCGGTGCATTTCTTTGTTCATCAGAGCCGCCCACATTCGTGGTAGGATCGGCCATAGATGAAGAATGGGATTCAACGATACTGGCCCGGAGCTCTTTTGAAAAAGTTTTGGAGGATGTTGCTGGGAAATAACCCTTCATGTGGAAAGCCAGAGCCTTTGTCAGATTAGTCACGTGGAAATGCTTTAGTTTTATATCTGGAGGATCCGAGTTCGAGTCTCTTCCACCCCTTGAAGTTGTTTATCATGGAGTCCGAGTCGTCAATTCTTATCCTCCACAATCCGGCTGGCCTCTCTGCAGGGGTGGGAATCTGTGAAATGATTTGTTTCGTCCCATCACTCTATTCTTACAGAATGGAAATGACGTCACCTGTTAACAAAAAAATGCCCGAGGTCATCGGGTCGACTCCCGTTAGGAGTTATTCGGATTGTAGAAGAAAGGAATCGACTGATTGAGCTGGGACTCTTAGTATAATTTTTAAGATATTTCCTGAAGATAATAATAATAAAATTATAGAAAACTTATTCTATTACGTTTGATTGGTTTAAGTATAGCCCCTCTATTTACAAAAAGTATGCTATCGTGATTTTGTTTCTAATGAAATTTTGATTTTTTGAACTGAACATTTAAAGGGAAGAAAAAAAATAGAAAAGTTTATATTTATTAAAGTAATTTTCTTGTAAAAATAAGCAAAAAAGGATTTTAATATTTCCTGTTAAAATGAAATAAAATTGAGTTTCTATTAATTATCTACGATAGAGGGCGCTTATGATCTTGTATGTAAAAAATATAAACTGTATATTTTTTTTTTAAGAAGGCGTTATCTGTTATGTATTCTCCTTGTGTCTTTTCTTTCTGTTCAGTGGTAAGGCATTCTAATCATTAAAAAAATTATTTATATTACGTCCTGAAAATATACATGATACTTTATCACAAGTATTTACAAGACACTGAAACATAATTTCACTTAATTGCATAAAATGTAGCATGTTTGATCTAAATCCGACGTTAATTTGTCGTAGATATTACAATATTTAATTTAATAGATATTTTACTATTTACATCTTTTACTAGTTTCATTGAACAGTTGAAATGTATACAGTAAAATGAAGCATTATATTAGGATTTGCATTTGACAGAGGAGACTTGAAACAATAAAGTATAGGCTAACAGTATAATACAAGGTAGAAAAAATCAATATGGGACAGCTTAAAAAAAAACTTTTTTTAAGTTTTAAAAAATTTATTATTATTAGATCTTAATTCTTTAAATATGTTTGCATCATTCAATATATTCTTACTTTTACATAGAATTTCCAATTCAAGCACTGTTTTTAAACAAATATTAAATTTATTATATGGTAAAATTTTCATCTCATTACAGTGTATTAGCTATAATGGAAAAAGAGTATGAATATAAACATTTTAACATTAGAATACTATTAAAATATAATTGACTGAATGCAGATATAAAAAATAATAATAATATAAATTTGCATCTTATATATACTCAATAATTTTAATTTTATTCTCCAGAATTTTTACAAATAAAATGTAAATAATGCCAATTGAACCACCAAAGGTAACTGGCTTGTCTCCAAAAGAAGGCCCTCCTGGCACTAAAATTACTATCAGAGGAGAAAATTTGGGCATATCACAACAAGATCTTATAGGTAATTTTTATTATATAAATTCTTGAATTTTCCTCACAGTCCATAGTCTGTGCATTAATTTCTATTGTTTTTTAACTATTTTACTTTCTGTTATTAAGGTTTGACAATATGTGGTGCTGATTGTTTGATGTATGCAGAATGGAAATCACCTAGTAAGATAATTGCTAGATGTGGAGCAGCAAGTGCAGGCATTCGAGGAGAAGTGACAGTGTTTATAAGATCAAGTGGGAAGGGTACCTGTACTGTGCAGTTCAGATGTTTTTTGGAACCTATTGGTAATCAAAATATTTTATTATTCCAAAACACATGTTATATTTTATTATTTTTTTTTATTAAATAAGTTATTAAGAAATATTGTTATAACTGATTATAATGATTTCTTTAATATAAAATATTATAATGTAATGATATTTTTATTTGTAGATTTAACCAAGGAATCTGCAATTTGGGTTGATGAATCTCATATGATTACAGTTTCCTATGGTAGAAATAGACCAACTTCACCATCACAGATTCATCCTGATGATCCTTTGAGATTATCAGATGAAGGAAATATGTAAGTAGACATAGATAATAATCATAAAAACTTGACTTTAGTCTGTATTAATATAACATTAAAAATTAAATTAGAGGCAGATTTCCAGAAGAAGAGTTACATGATATGTTTCCTGAAGGTAAAGTAAGAATTATTTTAATATTTATTTTATTTGCTTAATTTTACAATAAAATAATTGCTTATTTATATATTTTTTAAATAAGATAATTTTTTGTAAAAATAAAATTGAAACAATTTTTATTTATTTAATTATTTTTCATATATGATCATGATTGGATCAGATTATTTAATTTTGATTTCATTAAATTCTCTATTAAAAAAAGCAAGCACTTCTTAGGTAAACTATGTCAGTTATCTTTTATTCATCAAATTAAATATATAATGAAAAATTTTTGACTTTAACAGATCATCATCATCACAATAATACAAGTTTGATTTAATTTGAGTTGTTGTGCTGATGATGACTTGTTAAAATTCAAAACATTTCACTGCATATTTAATTTGATGAATAAGATAACTTACATAGTCTACTTAAATAGTGTTTGTTTTTTAAAGAATTTAATGGAAAAAATTAGATTATATATTTGTACTTTGATTGTATTTCTATACAAAAATAAAATATAAAATTTTAATATACATATACATAATCAATGAACTTTGAAATGTGTAATGACGTTGTATTTTGGAATGTTTGTTGTTTGTTTAAAATCTCTTGTATTCTAAAACGATTGTAACTGAAGATGGTATAAGAAATATACCAAAAACGTTTTTATGTTTAATAATAAAACTTTGTTTTTCTTGACTGCTGGTTAGTGCTGTTGAAAATATTGAACCTTATATATTTAATAAATAACATTTCAGATCTGTGATGTTTGAATTTGATTTTCACTTTTTGGATATTCCATTGTATTTATTTATTTACCCTTAGATGAATACAAAGTAGAAAAACAGAAATCAGTTTACAATATAGTAAATTATAAATATTAAAACATACAGAAGAAAATAATTGTATTAGTGAAAGATCAGAAATGAAAAAAAATATATTTTTTCTAAATTCTTAGGAATTTCCAAGAATTTTCAATAGTATGTGTTGAGTCTCCTAAGAAATGTAAAACAGTAAGAGATAAGAATTCCTACATTTCTTTCAAACATTTATATTTATTTATTAGATCAAAGATAAATGCTCCAAGAAAAAATGTATAGAATAACTTACAATGCTGATATTTTGGTTCTAGAAAAAAAAATTATATAATATTGTAGCAAAAAAAGAACTGCACTTTCAAGGAGTTCAATAAATTAATTATCAATCAGATCAATGATGATGAAAATTCTTTACAATAGAATTATTTTCTACATTAGACAGTTGTCATAGCAGTCTGGACTAACAAGGGGAGGTTCAGACATTCGGGTCACCGATTTTTTTGAAATTTTGCATACTTGTAGTAGTCCCCTAGGACCGTGGTGGCGAACCTACGGCACGCGTGCCAGGAATGGCACGCAGAACAATTTTGCTGGCACGTGGCACATATTTATATTTATATATACATACATAGAACGTTAAGCTAGAATTTTATATTTTCCAAATTTTCGCTGCGCAAAAAATTTGCGTTGTGACCATATAACTCTTAGTCACTTTTATTCTACTTGCAATTGTGCATATGCCGTTGTGGTGTTAGTTGACTTAATCATTTTTGCTTCCTTATGTAACTCGACTGAAAATCTGTTAATTGCATTTCAAGTTCGTCCAACTTTAACCAGTCAAATGTTGTTACAATAGGTGCAGATAACCTGAATTTATCAAGATACACGATAAATTTTGTAGTTTCTGCAAATTATCTATTGATAAATTGACTTGTGAGTGAATCTTGATTGAAACTCACTGATTATACAGTTAATAACTTTTGAAAATTCTGTAGTCAGTTTAGCTCCATCCGGTTTTTCATGAAAGTTCAAACCTGTGAAAAAAAATATCAAAATTGGAGGAATATTTGCCAATAAATATGCTATTATCAATAATTATAAATTAGTATTAATAGTTAATTATTACAAGTTAATATTCTTATAGAATGGAAAGTGGCATCATCTGTTGACAAAAAAAAAAACATATATATCAGTATATACATAAAATACTGTATTTAAAACAAATAAAAAAATATAAATAACTGTATTTATATAAAACAATGTAAAAGAAAAATAATAATAATAAAATATATAAATAAATAAAAATTGTCAAAGCTAAAAATTGAACCAGCAATCACGCAATTATGAAAACAAATCTTCAACCACTACGCTACTGAGACAATCGAAAGCTAATTAAATTTTAGAATATATGAACTCAATACGAAACTTCTCGTACGATTTTCTCGACAATGCTTAAGTAGTGCACTTTATTGCTCACACATTATATTGTCCTAGGGGACTACTACAAGTATGCAAAATTTCAAAAAAATCGGTGACCCGAATGTCTGAACCTCCCCTTGTAAGTGTGGCTGGATGGCTACATAGTAAAGCTGTAGCTTACCACCCTGGAGGATCCACCAGTTTTTCAGGAAGGGTCTGGACCTGTTTTGATGACCCCATCCTTCAATCTTCTGGTTGACTCCATCATTAGTGTTGACCAGCTTGTGATGGGCTCTACAAGTGGCTGCTACTAGATACTGTATATCCATTTTACAATATGGCAACTTAACTACACTAACCTAACCTGGACTAAATGGATTTAAAAACTCCAAATAAAGACTAACTTGAAACTGCTTAATATCTTAAGTTTTTTGAAACATAAATATAGAAATAATGGAAATGAAAAATTATAGATTATTAATATTTATTTATTTATGAATTGATTATACACAGAAATATATAACATTAGGAATAGAATACTAGTATAATATATTGATAACAGAATGCACATATCAAATAGATCAAGATTTATAATTAATACAAATAAATCATCTTGAATGAAAGTCTTAAACAAATTTTAATAAAAATTATAATTAAAAATGGTAGCAATTTTTTTAATTATAAATTCAGTATAGAAATATTAAAATGATTTTCCAATTAGTCAACTTACTGATTTTATATTTTCTTTTTTTAATCTGCTTTTCTTATATCAGTTCATTTTTATCAGTATAATCAGTTTTATTTTTATTAATTATTATTTAAAAATTACAAAAATTAATATTACATCTGTCTAATAAAGTTTTTTATTTAAATCTGTTTTTTCTATTTTTATTTAAAATTTTCCCAGTAAAGAAAAAGTTACAACACAAAAAGTTAAAAAAACAAAATTCAATAATATAAAATATAATTATTTTTCATAAAACATTTAAAATGAACAGATTTTAATAAGAAATTCTAACAAAAGTTAGTGTTTATTGTATTTACATTAATAAATTTGTAATTTTTTTTAAATAGGTTCTGGTAACTTATTATCTGAAAACTTTGTTCCTGCTTGGTATTTACTTGAAAATCATCATGGTGCAAGGTATATTAGTTTAATTTGTTTGTAAATTACAAATATTTAGTCTACATTTTGAAAGAAATTGAATATTATTATAAGTTCACCATGTTGTTTATTCATATATCTCTCACTATTAACTTTTAATTTAGTAAATTTTCATTAAATTTTATAAGCATGTTCAAAGTTATACTGTATAGTTAACCACACATGACATAATAGAAAAAGATTGCACAAAGTACAGTGGACTTGCGTTTTTATAAACCTCCAATTTATGAACTACACATTTTTACGAACTATTTGGTCCCAAAAAGTCCCTAATGTTAATTAATGCTTTTGATTTTATGAACTATTTTGGGAGCCCATATGAGTTTGTAAAATTGAAGTCCACTGTATATGTTACAAAATAGTGCTGCTTTTTTCACTCGGTCGGACAATTTTCGCTCTTCCCCAGTGCACTTCCACATCGTAAAGCAACGACTTCTGGCTTAGCGCAGTGGAGAGTTTACCAAATCTGAGGTCTGTTTTATGCTTTTTTAATCTCTCTTCCAAGTTCCTCTCTGTATACCCTATATAAAATTCCTCTCTTCCTAACAAGTGATTAGTAATAGGAATTTCATAAACTCCACTTCTAACCTTATCTTCATAGCTGTCTTTGTCATTCCGGATCATCCTGAAAACAGTCGGATTTCTTCTAAAACTCAGAGTACAACTTGTTAGCTTGCCGATGTTCCTCGCGAATTTTTTCAACCATAGGGCTTGGTCGACACATTTAAAGGAATCTGATTTACTCGTCCGAGTTTTCTCCTTGCATAAACTTCTCTCTACTTTGTTAAGAAGTTTCTTTAAAATCTTTTTTTCATATCCATGTTGTTGCTCGATTCCCATAATTGTATTAATTTCCTCATTTCTGTCTCCGTAATTAGAACAGTGAGTGTAGGCTCTCCTGAAGAGAGCTGAAAAGGCAGCCTTCTTGTGTGAAAGTTTATCCTCGGATACCATAGGAATATAATAAGGGAGCACTTCCTGGTTTTCTATAGACCGAGGTCCTATAGTCCCCATCCGCAATTGTGATTCTCAGGTCAAGGAAGTGGATTTCAGTTTTACTTTCTTGTTCCTTTTTAACAGTAAGCCCCAAGCTATCGTTCGAAAGGGAAGCAACCATGTCTTCTGTCATACATTTGTTCTCCCAAATTACCAAAATATCATCTACGTATCTCAGGTATACTTTTAAAAACGGGTTAATCTCATATGTGATTAATTTCACGGAACCGGAAACTGTCCCAAGTGCGTGGAGATGGTTATATAAGGCAAGGAAAACAGAATAAAAAGGATATGCTAAGATCGGTTTCTTGACACTCCCATAGAGGAATGTAGGGCAGTTTATGTATAATTTTGCCTGTAATATATCGTTTTATACATTTATTTTTTTACTTTTATTTTTTGTTTTTATTTTATTTTTTATCTTTTAACGGTTTCTTAATACTTTATATTATAAAAATGATATTT
>AYEL01009033.1:0-11899 GCA_000484575.1 Olivierus martensii | reverse complement strand
TTAGCTAATGGCCGGAATCTCACAAAGCAAGAACCAATTACCATATTTTCCATAGAGTTAATACTTCGATTAGCGCGAGAAATTCGTGGAACCAATTATTCGCGCTAATCGAGGCCTACCTGTATTTGTTGTTTTTCCTTTGAATATAATTCATCTACGTGAAATAGATTTCAATGTATTGTATGAATTTATAGAAATATTTTAAGCTTCAAACTGTAGCATACTTTATATCAGGGGTAGGCAATCTTCTAGTTCCCATGCAATGAAAAAGCTGTAGAGCAGGGGTGGGCAACCTTATATTACTATCCGTTAGTCTAAGCTAGGGATGGGCAACTTTTTTTGTAGAGGAGCCGTATAGAAAAATTTATGGTGGGCCACGGGCCAAAACAAAAACAATAGATAATAATAGTATTTATTTAAAAAAGAGAAGGTACAGATATGTGTACAGTATTAGATATAATAAAATAATGTGGCCCGCGGGCCGGAGATTGCCCACCCCTATTGTATATACAAAAAAAAAAACAGAAGTAATGTGTAATAATTATACTGTTTACAATTTTAAAAATGATTTAATTCATTATAAATTCATTTAATGATATTGCTATTATGATCGTCTATACACGATCATAATTCACGTTATAGGAATATTTTGATATAGTTCCTATTTGGAGAAGCTCTCAGTTTGTCCGATGATTCCACAGTCTAGCGAACGATTTTTTTGTTTTGGCAATTGTTAACGTATGTTCTCTCCGATCAAAATCCACGAAGACGAAACCTTTAACTATATATTCTCACTTGTTTTTCCGAAGTTGTGACTCGGGAGAGTGACATCGATGCCATTACAACGTTATATTGAAATGTTAACTGAAATATTCAATTTGATTAATATGCAACAATCATCATCAGAAATTATTATATTAAATTGAATATATCAATCAACATTTCACTATTATTTAAGATAAAGATATTATTGATTTCTTGAATTATTCAATGATCATTTCACGATTTCGAGAAGAACAGGATACTTAAATATCCTAATTTCTCAAAATTTAGATTAATTTTTTCTTTACATATAACATGCTTTCAATACATTGTTAATTAAGATAAAAGTCGGTTCTTTACAATTAACACTGCGCCAGTCGTAATTGTGTGTAACTTGTTTATATCACTGTCAACTGCAACTAAAAACGAATAATTATATAACTATCGATTAAAATAATTACATACCTGAGGTATGTGCTAATCATAGTGCTAATTCGTTACTTTCTCGAACTCGACTAACGAATGTCGCCCCGTTAACCGAAAACTATCTAAAAATCTAATATTTATGCGCGGAGTTTTGAAATCTATAAATGAAGGTATAAAAATGACTCCAAAACATGTGTGTTAAGTTTTTGGAAATTAAATTGTCATTTCAATTATTAAAAATACTAGAGTGATTTCAATTGTTATTTTAGGATTAATTATAGAAAGTGTCAGAGTTCAAGCTTATGCTTACAGGCTACAACAGGCATGGGCAATCTTTCCTAATTTGGAGGTCAAATTATCATTGTGTTTCTGAGTCAAGGGCCGAACCAAATTATTAAATAAACTAATATTAAATGAATTAAAACAAGTTGCTGAAATTAATTATAAAGATAAAAATATTTTTAAAATCTGATTATGTACTATATTTTTAAGTCAAACATCAAGTCGAAAATGGTAACAAATTCTCTATTATGATCCGTTTTACGTAGTGTTGTGATGATAACAGCGATTTCGAAGTCACAGTGAACGCTTTACATTCACTGTGAATTTCGCTGTGAATTTTACAGTGAATTCGATATTTTTCGTCATCTGCTGGCAAATGTATGGGGCCAAAATATATTAAGATTTATTTAATCAGCAACTTACAAATAATTACTAATTTTTATTCCACAGCAAATCAAAAGGTGCTTCATTAATAAAAATGAATTTTTACAGGTACTGAAGAAGGTAATAGCTTTGTTCCAGCAACGAGTTCCGAACTGTCCGAGCATGCGCAAAGCGAAAATAACGTTCCAGCAGACCCGATTGAAAACATTTTGCAGAATGTTCTCTGTTCCAACAGCGCTCAAACCTGTTTGGAACAAGTTCGGAACTAGAATATTTTGCTCCACACAAATAGTCGAACTTTTAATCCCGCGCATGCGCTTTATATCATTAAACCAGCTTGGTATCCGTCTGTTCTAAGTATTGTAATTTGATTTAACATGGATCTTTTTCCTCAGCATTTGGATTCAGATATATATTCGTCTTCTGAATCATCATCATCATAGTTTGAATTTATGGATTATTTCGATGATGATGAAGCCCTGTTTTAAGATAGGGAGCGATCAAAAAATCTACATTATACAGAAATTATCGAGAAGTATAATGATATAGAATTAAATAATAAAAAAATATTTGCAAACACAAATATTTTCTTTGTATTTAAGACAATAAGTTTTGTTTTGCAAAGTTCTACTTAATGAAAACTCGTGTATATTCTCTCTCTCTAGTGTCAGCAGGAAGCTTTAAAAATATTGGTGGAATTACTAATCTTCAAATATCGACTTTATTTTCATTTTATTAATTTTTTAATAAAGCAATAAAGCAGTTTAATATTAATAATCATTTTATAATATATTTCGATTAAAAGTTAAAACCGAAACAAAACCAGAGCTGCTTATGACGTGTTTTTCGTGTAATAAGTGTTCCAGCAAAATTTGTTCGAAACTAGTTCGATTCAAGACATGCGCACTAAACAAATGCTCAGAACTTGTTCAGAACAAATTGCTAGAACAAAGCTGATGTATCCATAATTATGCAAAAAAGCTAACTGTCACGAATGATAGAATTTTATTATTACATTCTATTATACATTCTATTTTTGATAGAATTTTATTATAGTAAATTTTAGATGGCGCTAAATTACATTTTTTTAAGAAATAAAACGAAATATTATAACAGAAAAAAGTACATAGTACAGTCCTACCTCGGTATACGATCTTAGTACTTATTTTTTATATTTTTATAATTGAAAAATTATTCAATATGCTATATATTATTGTTGCTATCGTCGACATATAAATATTAATTTCTGCTGCGTATTTCCACCACCAGAGAGCTCGAAATGCTGAATCACTGTTCTTTTTCACTGCTACTTTTTTTCCACTGAATATGACGTCAGTAGCTGCGATCACAGTCACTGCGAATGTGAAGTCGCTCCAACACTAGTTTTACGTCGTATCGACTATAGTTAACCCTAAGCGAAAAGAATCGTCGATCATCGAATTCGGCCTTGAGAGTTCTTTTTTATTTGAAAAGACCATAGCAGAATACACCATGTTTTCTTCCACCATAAATCCGACCAACTTCGCTAAAATGAATCAGGGCCGAATCAAAAGAAGTAAAGTGGATCCGGCCCGCGGGTTGCCCATATGTGGGCTACAAATAATGCCCTTCAAACTGAACTATTTATATGCATGTTAATTAAGCAATAATGAAGATACGTTTTAAGTAAACATTGGAACTTTTTGATTGCAAACTTCTTGAAACCCATAGCTTTAGATGAAATTATATAAAAAGTATTTGAATACTGTATATTATGTCTAACATTTTAAATCCCTATCATAAATCTTATGAGCCTGAAAAATAAAATTGCATTTATAGAATTATATGAGCTGTAATTAACCTAGAGCTACAGTACTTGGTGCTGTTTAATAGATACACCTAATGATTACTGCTTACTCTTTCTATTTAATTTAGAAACAGATTAACACTAGCACTATTTAGTAGATAAAAAATATTTCACAATTTATTTAACTTGTAAAACATGTCGATTCTGTTTTTCGAAAAATAGAATCGAATACGTTACCGAAAACATTACACGTTACACAAGTTAAATTGTGAAATATTTTGTATTTGATAAATAGTGCTAGTGTTAATCTGTTTCACAGATATTTTGCGGTAATTTAAACTAATTATAAATAATGGATATTTTTTAATGATACAATTTTCAAATTATGAACTTAAATCATATGCAAGTTTTATTCTTAATTTGTAAATTGTTATTTAACATCCAAAAGTACTGAAATCACAGCTTGTACTATATTTTGTAATGTATCTCATAATTGAACCAATTAGAAGTGTCTTAATTTCAGTGATTTGAACATATTTTGGTATTAGAACTAATACTATTTGATAACTATCATCTAAGCATTACTATATTGTCCAATAATGAATGAAATGAGTGAAAAATATGATTTATGTGTACATTTTAATTGGAAACTGTTAAATCATAATATATAAATGTTGTTATTTTGATAGGAAACAGAATTATTTTCTAATAATACCTGTGAATTCTAACATATCTTTTATATCTGTGATTTAGTTTTTCTTAAAATCAGTTTTCAATCATTCACTAATACATGCCATTTCAATCTCTATCATGTTGACTATATCCATGGCAGGAGTGGCTCATGCATAGGCACTGCCCACAATTTTTCTTGATACATATTTATTAATTTATTTATATTTGCTTGTAATATTTAATTTTATCAACAACAAGCCTATAAAATTCTCTTATTTTGTATAAAAATCTATCTTATAGCACTTAGGAGAACAAAGGACACTAGCAGCACCGTGTTTACCACAGTGCCATATTGATACTCATGCAAGCATATTCATGTCATAGTGACATGTTGGATGCAAGCTATTAAGTGTAATTCAGCATTGTCCATTGCATAGTTCCACTGTTATTTATATACAGGTTATGCAGTAATAGCATGTTTGTAGTGCTCATTGTGTTTACTCTCTCTAAATATTTTAACATTACAATTAGACATAACATTTTGAATTATGCTAAACTGTATAATTTTAATCAATAATAAGTAATGTATTTTCATTTTTAATTTTTATGATAATTTTGCTATTTTATCCAAATACATCTACACTGTATTTACAATGTGTATGCATATTTCAAAAGTTGCAGTACCCCATGATTTCAAGTCACGAGCCACCACTAATCCATGGAATTCAGCTGGATTGTAGAGGAAGGAGAGAGATAGACAAGTTGGGCTTGGTCCTCATATAAATTTTCCTAGGGATGGGATCCTAATTCAATCCTGAGTCCTCTAGTTGGAAAATTGAAACATTTTCGTGTAATGAATCCAACCAATTGTCTTATTGCAATATAGTTTAACAAAGTATTCAGTATTGTATACTTCAGTTAGCACTCATAAAATGTGATTATCTGTTTTCTACAACTATACTATAGGTTTTCAACATGTTTTCTGTTTCTAAGGCAGCAAATGTTTTGAAAATAGAATTTTATTCTGTTTTGCTTGTAACATAATAGCAAAACATTAACTGAAACAATATTAACTAAGGATCTACTGAACTATATATATACAGATTATATGATAAAAAAAAATGAGATACAGTCGATTCTTGTTATTTGCGGATTCTGTATTCAGATATTCGTGAAAATTTATTTGTAACCACAAAATCATTTCCACGGTACTTTCGCCCTTATTTGCAGACTCCCGCTGAGCGGCGAAAATACTGTTACCAATGTAAACTCTCTCTTTCTAATAAAGGAAGTTGTTTGTTACCAAACATAGTCTCTCTATCATTCTTCCAAAAAAAATCTCATTACCTATTCTTGCTCACTACACAGCACAGATAAGCCAAAAGAATGTTCATATCCTCCACAAGTCTAACAGAAAAATTTAGGCACCTAACTTCCTGCAATTTGCTCCTTACACCAAGATTTTAGAAGATCTAAGAAAAAAGCAATACAGATAAGGCTGACACATCAAACAACCACCCATCAAAAATAAGATTTTATTTACTACATAGTGTTTTAAAAAATTAGATAAAGATTACTGTAATTATAATAATGTATACAGCACTATTTACTGCATATATTATAATTATTTGTAAGTACTGTAATACACATTAAATAAGATGTCTTTAAACAAAAAAACAGAAATGAAGCAAGGATGAAAATGTTGGGAAGGAAAATTCACAGGAACCTAACTCCATAGGCACAATGATTCAGTATTCGCAAAGAATTTACAGAACATAACTAACACAAATAACGGGAATCGATTGTATGTGAAAAATGAAATAGAAAAGAAAATCTTTGCTGTTCTTTCATATATGAACATAGAGAACAGCATAAGATTTTTTTTAATATTTCAATATTAATTATCATTATCAGTAATACAATACTATAATTTATCATTAATATTCCAGATTGATGAATTAAATTTACAAAACAATGCATATTTAACATTAAAAATAAATAAAGGGGAAAAGAAATTATTATTAAAGATTTGAATTAATTCTAAAGAAGTATGAAAATTTAAGATTTATTTTTTAACATTAATGCAGATTAAATTATATTTCTATTATATAGTAAATGTTTCCATTTCTGCCAAAAAATAATACTAAATAACTAAAAGAAAAAAATTTTATCAATTATCTTCATATTTTCTGAAAAATTTTTCACTTTTTTAAATTTGCATCTAATTTAATTTATAATAGATTATTGATAATTTTTTTTGTTTGATTTTTATCAGATATGGTCATCATTAAATGATCATAAATTATGAAATCAAAAGCAACTAATATAGAAAACGTTTGTCACAAATTCCAAAAATTTTATTTTAATCTATAATTTAATAAACATATTGTAAATTAGAAATGATTAATATCATCGATTGTAACTAAATATTTTTCGCAAGTCATATTATTGTACTAAATCATAAATAACTTACTGATTTAATAAATATTTTAATTATTATTAATTTTTCTAGTAATCTTAATAATTATATGATATTGATGATTAAGATAGAAGCAAAACTAAATATTCATTTAAAAAATTACCTAGAGAAACAAAATTTATCTTTTATAAAATTTAAAAGTATTTTGCCTGTACTTTTGATAAAAATGAATTAATGAAATCAAATGACAGGCATTACAAATTTTATTAAAAGTATTCCATGATTACTTACACTTGTCAATAAATAAAATTCTTTCCCCCAGTCCCTTTTGGACTTAATCACACCTATCAATAGCAATGCAGATCTGAGAAAGTTGTTCTCATTTAAGTACATAAAATATTCACTGATACTCAATATATTTATATTTAAACATTTTCCATACTTTTGATATCATATTCCTATATAAACATACAAGTTTACAATACCTTATGAAATACATTCAATATACATTATTCGCAGAATGAGAACATACTTTGCACAGTCTACAGTTTCAAACAATTAGTATCAAGCCAGCACTGTAAGGCACTCAACACTAGTGCCATTCTCATTAGAGAAAATTATGTGCAGATTTCCAAACATAGAGCTGTTCATTTTCATCCTGGGGAATAACAAAAACTCTTCTCTACCCAAGATGGCCAGCATTTGATCTGTACTTATTTTTACTTATAGCTGCTGTCTTGACTAGGACATTAAATACTGTAAAAAATGGCAGTGTTGAAATTGACTAGCTGAGCCATCTATTGCTTATATTCTTTTAACAATATGGGGGAAATAGATATTTCAAAATAGCAAAATTATTTAACATCCTAAAAATATTAATTTGGAAAACTGTTAATTAAAATTTGAAAAATCACAATTTTAATAAATATATAAAACAACACATTAAAATATGAAGTAATTATTAACCAATTCTTTTAAAGCATAAAACAGTTTCTAATCAATTACATAACTTACAATATCACATCTAGCACAAGTGTGTTTGATAATTTTTTGGGCCCCACATGGATGATACTCATTCTCCAACAATCTATACCATATTACACAATACCAAAAAAATATGATTCTTTACACAGTATTTGAACCAACCATTAGTCAACAAGACTATTTTACATTATTTGGAACAGATATATTTCATAACTACTTAATGTACATAGCAATCCACAGTAAGATGTTTGCTACGTTTTTTTAATTTCAAAGATATGGCATTAATGATGATAATAGTGATTGCTTAAAGATATATACCTGAGGCTAGATTCGAAATATTTTAGGATTTTAGTAGCATGTCTTTAGTTATCATTGTAACAAAACTAATACTGAAAAATTATTAATTAAAATTTAAATAATAAAATTATCCTAAGATTTATTTAATTTATAATAAAGAATTGTATTTTATATATTTATTTACTATTTGATTTAAGAGTTATTAAAAAGATTAAATTCTAAAAATCTCATAATAATTTAATTAAGTAAGAATTTAAAATATTTAATTTAATACCTGAAAAGTTCGAATCTAACTCCAAGTTCCCAAAAAAGACATCACAAACATTTATTCTATATTATTCTGACAAACTTGAAATTGTTGTTTGTCTAAAAGGCATTCACTGACATTTCAAGTTACCAACTGTGAAAGTCTTTCAGAAAGAGAATAATATTGAGCTATAGAGGAATATGCACAATTCTGATACAACACTTTTACAAATACTAAATTACTGGAAAATGGATTAAAATAAATTATAAATCTGACAATTTGAAAAAATTAATGTGCTAATTAATATACTACAAAAGTGAGATTCTGTTTGATTTGAATATGCTCAATATCTTAGAAATGCAATAGTTAATTCCATAAAACATTTCTAAGATTTAAATCTATAATAATATTTCACACTTTTGTAGCATATCAATACAAATGTTCTCACTGTTTTTGACACCGTAACAATTTTGTAAAGCATCTACAATTCTAAGCTAGAACAATTCTAAATATTAGATTTATGTTAGTGATAAACATGTTTGAAACAATTATTTAACCTAAAAACTCTTATAACAAAAATTTGCCAACAAATTTTCAAATTTAAGAAATAATTTGATATTTATATTTGATACAATGTATACTTATGACAACACTACTAAAATTTTAATCACCACCACATATTGAAGTAAAATATATTTTTTTCTTTTCTTTTTAGTAAAATATGTCTAATTGGATTACATATTACAGTACTAGCAATAAAAACATTTAATGATTTCTTAAACAATCTGATCTACTTTACAGTGAAATTCAATAGTTAATATTTTTCCAAATAAGTTTTAAGCTTTTTGTTGTACTATTCAACTTACTTTTCAACATACAAGGAAAAATTTTAACAATTGTTATCAACACACCAAGAACTGTTAAAATCAGAATTTGGCTTTGATATATTACAAAAACTTTTATGTTTTTGTAGTAAAAACTCAAACCTTAATTTCAATATCATAATAAATTAAATTACATTAAAATATACATGATTAGAATACATAAGCCAAATATATTTAAGACTTTTATATTATATTATTTATACACATTTATATACATACACACAAAGAAATAAATCTTTTACATAAAGAAATATTTATCACAATTTAAAAATTTTCTAACTGTTGGCAAAATTTGTCAAATCTACATAAAAAATTTTACATTCATAATTTTTTTTTGGAAATGTTTAGTTTTTTTTTTTGATAAAAATATTCGGAATACTATCCTTTCACTAAGGCTCAGTAAATCTTCATTCTTATCTAACATTAATTTAATATATTAAACAATAATATAAAAAGCAATTTTTTTCTGTAAATAGATATTATAAACATAATAAGTAATCATATTTAATTTCAAAATAAATAAGAAATATTGCAAAATGTTAAATTTGATATATGCAATTGAAAAATTAATAAATAAAATTGTGCTCTTGATAAAAAAAAAATAAATGTGTACATTATAAAGAAATACTAATGACTGTACATTGTTCAGCAAAAAATTGTCATGCAAGATATTTTGACTAATTTTAAAGATTCCAAATTTTTAGTAACCACAATATTTTTAATAGAGATTCAACATCATAGAGATTTTTAACACTTTCTCTTACACATTAAAATATATTACAAATCACTCTATATAATTCTGTCTCAAATTTAATTATTAAATTTAAAATGAAACAAGTATTTAACATTTGTGGAAAAACTGCTATTTGAAACATCTTTTAATCAATTTTTTATAAATAAATAAATCACCACTCTTACATAATATTAAATAAATTTTTCATGCATCAGATGCACTTACAAAAGGATATTTCACAACCAAATATTGCAATAAAAATTACAGGGAAAATAATTACTCTAAAAATGTCTCTCTCATTCTATAAAGCAAGTAGTTCTTGGAACCAATATATTTTTTGAAGGACTATTATTGTGCATTTAAGAATAAAGTACACACATCATTCTTTCATTCTGAAATCCAACACAGTTACAAGTTTATAAAAGTTAAATATGAAGTCAACACTTCTCTTATACCCAAAGCCCCAAAAATCCATCATGATGTTAAAGAGGAAGATGTTTGATTTGCTTTTTTTTTTTTTATGTGTTTGAGCAGCAAACTTATTGGGGCACTTGTGGGAACAAACATAGTGGTCTTACTACTATTGTATCTTAATAGCAACGCCTGTCATATAGCCAATGATAACAGCATATATCTACAATATAAATAAATCTAATCTCTTTCTATATTAACCATTTAATAATAAACAATTTAAACTATAAATTACAAGCCAATATCAATATCAGGAAGTGCATGAATAATTCGTTTCTTTCATTTTTTTCTAGGATAACATTGCTAATTTTGGATTAAAGAAGTGCATTATAAAAAAGAATATTCCTAACTTCTATTCATTCTTCATTACATTTAATTTCCTTAATTCTAAAATTTTGAACATATTTTAAAAATAATATTCAATATCTATATTCACTATAACATTAATATCATATACTGATCACCCTTAAAATTAAATTTAAAAATTTTGCCATTCTAGAATAATTGTTCTAATAATACAGATTTCTAATGAATCAAAAAATCAAAATAATAGCAGAAAACAATTAAATATTTGAAAAACTATTATTTCTGATATTTTTCAACAAAATCACAGGCTATAAGAATCAATTTTCTTACGAAGAATAACATTCAAGTCCATTTATCTCCATAAAGCACATCAAAAATGATGGCAGTGAAATAGTTTGATATTCTAGGAAAGTACATCTGTAATAATATAATGGAATGTTATTAAAATTTTCTTTAATCAACATTTAATATATAAACAGGTAGTAATTAGACATTCTTTTTACAAACGGAACAACAGAAAATATTTATGAATACTATACATTTATATATATATATATAGAGATAAAAAAAATTCTTGATATGATTTTAAGGAAATATTAATGAAATATAAAATAAAATATACTATACAATTCTTACTGAGATGTATTAGCATAATACTGTATTAGAAAACATTTGACTTAAACATTTTACTTCAGTAAAATGATCACAGAATTATGTTTTGCTAAGGTACACAATATGGAAGCACAGAATTTGCATTACATACTTCCGAGCAGTGTAAAAAAATTAAACCTTTAAAAATGTAAGACTAATCTTGGGCAGTGATCAATGATAGAGAGGAGCAAATAAGATAAAAAGTTCATTAATGTTATATTTAACTTTCACTTTGTTACAAAAATATTGCCATATTTTATATTGCATGCAACAGAAAGAATATTTGGAGCAATAGTATTTTACTTTCCTTTACTTAATTGGAAATATATTTTTTTTTTTATTTTTAAAATTTTATAAAAAGGATGATTTATCTCAAGACAAAATGATAATTTTAAAAAGGCAATTTATAAATAAATTATGGAAGAAGCAACTTGAGACTTTTTATAATTTTTTCCAAAGTAGAAAAATACTGTAAGTATATTCTGTAATAAATACTGTATTAAAATTTGAGTAAATAAAAGAGAGAGTGAAAGTTTATAAAACATATATATCTAAATTGTGTGTATGTGTGTACATATATATATATATATATATA
>AYEL01009032.1:0-37999 GCA_000484575.1 Olivierus martensii | reverse complement strand
CTTTTTAAAAGAGAAAATTCTGTACTATACTGTATGTATACGATAGCAAAGCTAAATAATAGTACAGTAATGTTAAACAGTTAACGGCAAAAAGCCCATCTTTCTGATGTTTCACCCCTTCAAAATCTTGTGACCGTTCTTGGACTGCTCCTCGTCTGGTTTTACTAACCAAAAATTAACGGTAATTTGTTAATTGACATCATAAAAGGAGCTTTGTTAGTAAGACTGATCTGTGTTTACAACTCGCGCTAATCGAATCTTTTCTCGGGCTAACCGAATAACAGTATCAATTTTTTAAGTCGCGCTAATCGAATTCGCACTAATCGAGGCCTATCTGTACTTACAAACCAATGATATTAATTGGTTCAGGTGTGAATTCGAGTTTGCAGAGCTTTGGATGATTCCATTTTTTTCTTCTAAGCAACAGGGTTAGGTAGGTTTAATGACAAGTGTTCAATCATTTTTTCCAAAAATTGATTTTGAGCATTTATTAGGAAAGTTTCAATAACATAATGGTGACTACAGGAAGTATTTTATTTTATTGTTTTGTTTGAAAGGTATGCTTCATTCTGTTGTAATAAAATTAAAAACTGTTCCAAATGATTCTCATTGATAAAGTGATTATTATCCGTTAATTGGCCAAATGATAAAAACCAAACGATATTTATTTCACTTCCATTACAACTTAATCGTCGGATTTAAAAAAGAAAATATAAAAATTGAACGTGTGTCAAAATGAATTTTGTGTTTTATATCTGTTTTGGTTTTTTACTAATTTTTCTAATAAGAATTTATATTTGTGTTGGATATTCAAATTTATAGTTTATGTTCTACCATGTCTTTCTGAAAGTTCGATATAAAGACAAAGTATAACAGATTTCAATTGTTACATATTTACATATTATGCTCTATTTATTTTAATAAAGATTTAACTAACTTTCACTTTGTATTTTTATTGTTTTCACCCAAAACATTATAAAAACAATTCGACTTGATTATTAATTTAATTATTTATAATAATTATATTAAGATTTAAATTTAAATTCAAAGTTAAAAACTTTCTTATGTAATTCTTTATGATGAGAGCGAATTTATGGAAATGACATTTCTTCAACTGTTGATGTGAAATATGTTTTTTCAGTTGTTGTCGACTTATTTTAAATAAACAATTTTAGATATAAAGAAATTTAATTAATTTAAAAGATTGAATAGCGAAGTTTAGAATATGAAGGAGTATGAAGTCTTATTATGTACAGCAGTAAAGATACTGTATTCGTTCTGCAAGAATCTCATCTTTCCCCTAAATCGGATTGATATAACGTGTTCAAAATTTTAGAAATTAGCTCAGTATTGATCGTAAGATTAATTTTGCTTTTAAGAGGGAAAGCACTTTATAACTCTGGAAGATATTCCGTATGAATATAAAATGGCTCTTAACATTCCCAACTTAAGTACTGTTTACTGAACTAATTAATCTACATCACTTACGAAAATATTATTATCCATAAAATTTAAAGAAAGTTTAAACTATGAATCAATAAAACTAAAGAATTTCGAAATGAAGCAAAAATCAATTATTTTTAAATTCATTATTCATTTTATTTTGAAAAATCGATTAATGGATTGACAAGTCTTTCTATAAAAATCGATATTTTGTCCATAAATTTCCTAATATCATATCATGATGCGAATTATAACTTGTAATAAATTTAAGTTTTATTCAGAAATGTCCTGTTACTGATTTAATGAAAATCATAATTTTTAATTCGAGATTTATTTTTTTTTGCATATTTTACGCCCCCTTTCCAATCAAGGAGATTACTAATGGGACGGGGCCTATTCCAACCACGGGCTGCACCCACACTAGTGAAGGGGGCCGGATGGTGAAGGACGGGGATCACCGGGCCCAGTACCCCGAAAAAATCCAGGACCAGACCCGGGTCCTCCCGCGTGGTATGCCAACGCATTACCATTCGGCCATCCGGCTGACATTTGAGATTTATTAGAAAGTTAAACAATTCAAAACATAGTATTCAATAAATATTGCTTGTTCTAACATAATCAGTTAAAGAATTGTCCAGATAGGCTGAGAGGAAACAGTTCGGCATTCCACTTTGAAGGACCTAAGTTCGAGTCTGTGATCCCACTCTTTGAAAATGTTTATCATGGGATCCAGATCCGGCTCGTCGATCCCATCTATCTTTTGACTCCACTATCTTTTGATCCCTCTGCAGGAGTGGGCATTCTGTGGTAAGGTTTGTTCCGCCCCGCCATTTGTTATTCTTCCGGAATGGAAAGTGGCGTCATCTCTTGAACAGAAAAACTATTATTCACAATCGATTATATTAATCAATGTAATCGGAAAATTTACAGAGATAATCGATGTTAAAAACCTGAAATTTAAAATTAGATAAATTAATTTTTTATATATTGTAAAATGGAATTTATGATCTAACACACAAAAATTAATTTTTTAAAATATTATTCAAACGATTTTTTTTACACATCTGTAAAATTTTGTAATAATCATCTGAAGTACTAATAGAGAAAATAATATTCATCTTTGATAATTTAAAAATTAATAAAAAAAGTTTTAAAAATTTCTCGTTAACTTATTTATAATAATCACTATTAATGTCTAATAATTATAATATAGATACTAATAAAAATTGGGGAAAATAAATAATTTCATTAGAAGTTAATTGTCTATTGGTTTATCTGCTGCATATCGTGAAAAATATTTTAGGAAACCTCAATTACTGTGAATTGAAGAAAATGAAATTAGTATATTCTATGTGGAAAGAAATTTCCGAATTGATTATTAACAATAGCATAATAATCTTAATTGCTGTGAATAAAGAAATATAGTATTTTAAATTATCTCCAATATATAAATCGGTGGCTGATTTTTCGATTGGTTGGGTGCCTCTGGAAGGAGAATAATGACTTATTGTCTCATCCATATGTCATAAAAGATTTCTAAAAGACATCTCTTTCTGTTAACGGACTTTGAATCATTTTTCTTTTTCTTCATACTTTCGTTATATTCTTCTCATCTCTTCATTGTTCAAAAAGTTAAATCTTTGAATGCATTTTCTAACTCTTTCACTAAAAGTTACGTTAGTTATTTGTTATGCTGCGATATTTCAGAAGGGCTATTTTATATCTGGCAGCGGCTACTTTTAGATCCCATTACAGGCCGATAAATATTCTTGAGGAACAATAATCGGAAAATTGAAGAATGATGTTCAACGGGCGAGATTGTGCCCTTCCTGAAAACTGGAACTGTAAGGTCGGATTTGAACCCGGATGCTATATGTTAGCAAGAGAATGCTTGTTATCATGTACATCCATTTTAAGGTAGCTAGGTGGTCGCATGCTACGTGGCATCTAGCTATGTTTTAATAAAAATTGAAAACTCAAGTTATTATTTTAAAAATATAACTTTATAATAGAAAACTCGGACTTCTGCAAATATAACTTTCTTATACCGAAAACTTAAACATCAGGTGGCTGGACTATATTATGAAAAAGTTTACATATATCATCTGAAATACCGTTTTCAGTTCCTAAGTCCACTAACAGGAAAGCGGTATTAACTTCAGAACTTCAGTGAGAAAGCATGTGGAGGGAATCAATGAAAATAGGTTATGGAAGAGAGTATATACTGATATGCAAATGGTAATGTAGGAGAGGGATGACAAACAGTGTAGAGAACAAGTATCTGAAGATGTGTCGGTTTGACAGCATAAGAGACATATTTCAATGAAGAAAACAATGACTGTAGAGCAGTGTATATTAATTGAGATGTGTGAAGTCATCTCTTCAATGATATGCAAGTGTTATTTTATTGCTCTAGTCTTCCTCTTTTCTTCTTTAATTACTAAAGTGAGGATATCGGTGTGTTCTTAAATTTTTTATGAAATATCACAGATAAAATATATTATACTTATTTGAAACTGCTAATAAATTATTTACCATCAATATATATTTTGTTTTTTTGCTGATTTTACTGATATACTTTAAAGATACTTTTCTAATTGCTCTCAATTGAAAAATAGTTTATTCCGCAGATAACAAGAAATCTTTCGCTCAAATAATAATTACTTTTAGATATTATAAATAAAATAGTTATATTTTATTTATTAATAGGAAATTCCATATGAAATACAGTGAGACCCCGTTTAACGCGGGGGATACGTTCCAAGGAAACAAAGCGCTAAATGAAACAGCGTTATACGAGGTTATTTTAACCCGTAAATAATGAGGATAGGTGAAACAGGACAGTGAATAAATATATATACATAACACTCTTTTATATTTTATTTTGTAACATGTATTATTACTGTTGTATTGCATTAATTATAGACATCTTTTATTTCTAATATCGATTTGTATTCATAAATCATTCATGAAAAACTTCTTAAAATTAGAAAATAAAAAGCTTTTAGGAACAAAAATCAGTAATGAAATTGCAGTAAACTATAAAGAATGAAAAAAATATTGATGAAAGAAAAAATTCTAACTTCAAGGAACTATAGTTTAAAATGGCAGCATTCAGGTTAAAACTAAAATGGGATAATTGTTATTTTTATTATTGTAAAATAACATTGATGACCGATCATAAATATGAACTCTGACCACAGCAGACTTTCGTATATACTGCACTGCACTGATATCAAACGCACTATGAGATGTCATAGGAGTATCAATGCAACAAATTCCTGCGATTTCGGATTTATGTAAGAATAACGGTTTGAAAATCCACGCCAAACTGAATCAATAAAAATATAGAATTAGGAAAATACCGCGTTATATCGAAACAGCGTTAAACGGAGCAGCGTTAATCGGGGTCTTACTGTATTAAACAAAAGAATTGAACAACCGGAAATTTTATTTCTATTCATAAGAATAGAATTGAAGCCCAATGCTGATTTTATTACTGTGATCGATGAAATTATTAAAGAAAACATGAAAATTACTGGGATAATTATTTTAAAGGAAAAAGTATTCACTTGATAATATTTCTTATTTAACTGTTAATTATATATTTTTTAAATATAGTTAATTCTTTACGACATTTTTATGTACCAGATCCAATAACTTTCGAGTTTCATCAGATGGTTTTTTTAATATCCATCTTTCCGGATATTTCTGGATTAAAACATCAATCGAGACTCCTTTACGATGGATGAATATCTGCTGATAAATGATACAGAAAAATTAAGTATCGCTGATAAAATAAAAGTAGATGGAAAAGAAATAAATTGTGTATTAATGCTTATAAAGGGACATCGTGAAGGTATTCTGGATGAGATCAGTATTGTATATGCAACCAAAGAACTATTCAGTGTTTTTTTCCCTTCATTTATACATGGGCATCAATATTTTAGGGAAAGAATGAAAGCTGCATCAATTCCCGTGTTCCGTGTATGTATCAAAAGTAAAAGAGATACGACAAATTATTTTGAGAAACTGAAAAAATTCAAAATTTATAGCAACAAATTTATTTCATTCATATTCACCTCTTTTGGAAATAAATTCAGATATACTCCTAATTTTGAAGCATTCATAAAAATGTTTCCGATGCATCCTTTTGCAATATCTTTTATTCTAGATATTTTGGACCTATATACATTCTCGAATCAGTTGAAAACAGGAAAAAAGTAAAATTTTATGCATGAAATGAATATAAAGGCAAACTTTACGGGAATATGGGAGCTCTTATGTTACTTTGTTAGAATTAAGATTTTTATATCTTAATTCTAACAAAGTCCTCAACGTTATCGGATAATTCTAACTTTTAATCTCATTTCATGGATTCTAATGGAAAATTCTCATATTTTAGATGATAAAACAACACACAAAAACTATTATCAAGTATTGATCTTTAGAGTCATATTATTAAGCCCATGATAGATATATTTATATGTCATCAAAATCAGTAATGAAATATATGAAACATTCAAAAAATCAGTTTGATAAGCATTGACAATCAGACTAACGCCTACGAATGAATTGCGAACATCATACCGTATGTTTGACTATCTTGGCAGCAGATATCCATATTAACACATATTATGGGCTAACTGATATTTTCACAAACATAATATCCGCATCTGTTTGATCTCCCTTCAAAAATATATTATTATTGCAGTTAAATTACGATTTTAATGTTATGCTTTAGTAACAAACATATTACAAGAATATAACATATTACATATTACAAGTATATACATATACATATATATATATATGTACATGTACTGTATATACATATAGGCCTACATAAGCATATACATATATATACATATTACATACAAAGAGTTTTAGCACCCGTACCACCATTTTTTCGCAGAAACGCGATGAGATAGGAAGTAGGGGGGAAATATTGATAACAAAATTATATCCGAAGAATCAATGGGCGTTATAAAAATTTTGTGGACCCATCGAAAGTAGGGGAACAACTGGTCAACTTTGAATCTCCAATGGAAATTAATATCGATTTTAGCATAATTGCATAGAACTGTGAAAAACAAACAACTGTTGTTTTGAAAATTTTTTAATATCACTTACGAATTGTGAGATATCACAAAAAAAAACCGCCGCATGTACCGTCGGTTGAGCTAATCAAGCAATAATAATAGGAAGAATCTGATAGAGGATATCTGTGTACATTGAGGAACATTATTGAAACAGCAAAGAGCAGTATTATGCAGATTTAAATCCAATTCTGGTACTCGGTAGTAGTACTAGAAACGCAGGTGCAACAAGTCTTTCGCCATCACAGTTCGGAATGAAGCCATATTCAAGAACAAAGATTTCTAAACTTGTTTAAGTCCTTTACGAACGCCATGAATGAACACAGATGCCCTCTATCAGATTCTTCTTATTATTATTTCTTGAATAGCTCAATCGGCGGTACATGCGGCGGCATCTTTTTTGTGATATTTCACAATCCGTAAGTGATATTAAAAAACTTTCAAAACAAAAGTTATTTGTTTCTGCAGTTCTATCCAATTATGCCAAAATTGGCATTGTTTCCATTGGAGATTTCAAAGTTGATTCCTTGTGCCCCAGTTTCCATGGCCCTTCAAAATTTTTATCATGCCCTTTTGATTCTTCGGATATACTTTGGTAATCAAAATTTTTCGCCCTACTTCCTAACTCATGGTGTTTCCGAGAAAAAAGGGTGGTACGGATGCAAAGAAACATCATGTATACTAAGCTTAACAAGTTCATAAATAGCACAAAAAGCAGTATGTACGTATATAACTTTAATATACAAAAACGTTTTCGATACAATACGTATCCTCTTCAGTTGTATAAACTTTTACAACAAAAGTTTATACAACTGAAGAGGATACGTATTGTATCGAAAACGTTTTTGTATATTAAAGTTATATACGTACATACTGCTTTTTGTGCTATTTATGAACTTGTTAAGCTTAATAACAGTGAGATAAGCAGTTTATTTTCCAATTTGTTCCTCTATTACATCATGTATACATTGTATGTAAGGCCCCAACAATAGAGGACGATTCCAACAATGAGAACAAGATTGTGTCAGACAGCTTTCTAGGCCCTGGGGATTAAGAATGCTGTCCAACCGTTCTATTCAGGCGGCCAGATGGCCGAGTGGTAACGCGTTGGCGTACCACGCTGGAGGACCCGGGTTCGCGTCCCGGGTCTGGTCCCGGATTTTTTTCGGGGTGTTGGGCCCGCCCCGGTAATCCCCGCCCACACACTGCGCATGACACGCAACAATGCCTTATGGAGTTGCGATGGGAAGTGTTTGACCACCCTCCCTACAGCCCGGATCTCGCACCAAGTGACTTTCATCTTTTCAAGCACCTGAAGTCCTTTCTTGCTGGCAAGCAGTTCCGGGACGACGACGAGATCAGATCCGTTGTTATCCAATGGTTGCAATCGCAGGCGGCATCGTTCTTTGACAAGGGCATCCAAACACTCGTGCCCCGCTACGATAAATGCCTAAACAATGGTGGTACCTATGTCGAAAAATAGTCTGACCATTGTAGTTCATTATTTAATAAATGTTTGTTCCAAATGATTGTTTCCTTTTTTTGTTTTGCTAAACGGAACTTACTTTCTGGATTACTTTCGTACATATATATACATATTTACATTAACATATTACAAGAATATATATACAAGAATATTAACGTGCGGACTCAGTATTTCAAGATTTTTCGTGAATAATTTCCACAAAATAGAGTTTTTAATAGGGATTTTATATTCAAATATAAGAAATATCAAATTTAATTATTAATTCTATTAATCTATACAACATATCACAATGTGTTCGTAACTCTGAATTAAGTGTAATAATCTATTTTGAACATGAATAAGACTACAAACTGTTAACGTTCCTATAAGAGTGGTTCTTATTCATTTAGCAGATGCGAAACAATTTCTGTAATAAAACAAATTTTATGGGAATCCAAAACCAATCACAAAATATCAATCGATTCTTATATAAAAATTAACAATAAAAATATGCAGCAATTCTAAACATAACTTTTATAGAGTATTATAGGAAAATTATTTTTATATTTAAAAATTTTGGGGAGTACTTGCAAAAAGTTGCCGAAATATTGAGTTTCTACGGAACATTGAAAGCCACTGCAAAAGCAACAGATGAGATGTGAAATATGTAAATATATAAAATTATAATCTAAACGTTTAGACTGCATTTTATAAAGTATTGTAAAATCAGATATGAATAATTTAAACAATAAACTGGTGAATAATAAATATCATGTTGATATCAATGTGACGAATCTTTAAAAAATCTTTGTGTTGTTGATAGTGGAAATTTGTTCATAATATATTTTCTGATGAGAGACCTTTCTGAGTTTTAAGAGGCTGGAAAAGACAGAATACAAAGTGCTGCAAATCTGCAAAACGATAATTATAGTTATAAAATAATTTTCAAGATTTAAAAACGTTTATAATAAATTTTTAAAAATTTACCTTGATAGGAAATTTCTTGTTTACATTAAAGAATCCGCCCATAGAAAGTGCCAATGGAACTTTACCAAATCGCTTCATGAAATCAAGAATCTGAATTGATAAATATTTTCGTTTCTTTAATATCGAAGGAACATGAATAATTTACATTAAATTTATACCTTTAGTTTCTGTTCCAAGTATAAGTAACATCCTGCAAATCTGCGGATATCTTGAAAAGCATTCAGCATCTGAATCAAACAAAAACCATTTTAATTTAATTCAATAATTAAAATCAATAATATTTGAATGTTATTTATGTCAATACTTACATTAAATGCAATGGAACTCAATACAAGTCCATATGTGATGCAAACGAATGTTAACAGAATGGCTAAGCTCAAGAAAGCATACTGATGTGAACTGTCCAAATCCATAAAGAAATAGAAATAATAGGAGAGACTTGTTCCTGAAGTAATACCGGTATGAATCATAACAAATATGTAATTGAAATTATTGTTGATCTGACCGATCCATTTCCATAATTTTTCGTGATGCAGCATATAGTTCTTTAGTTTGAAGTACAGATTCATATCGTGAGCCTTTATTAATACTAATTCGTTAAAAATTTCTTCCAATTCTTTTACGGCTATCCATAAAAATATTACTAACAGGAACAAAGTATAGCCTATTCCTCCCGTGAAAAAATTGTACCATATTCCGTTCTCTACAATACAGAAAAGAGCTTCGCCTTCAAATTTTTCATTTTTTAGCATATAAGGGAAGGAGAAAATCATATCCACAATGACAACCATAACTATCGAAATATTAACAATTAAAAATACTAACAGAGAAAGTTTGCAAACATTTTCATAATTATTCTGTATTTTCTTTTGTTGACAGAAATCAGTGCTTTTCAACGAAATTTTCAGACTGATTTTACTACGTTTAATAAAACTGATTGAGGAAGCATAAATAAATGCTAAAACAAACATTGTTATATTGGCGATATATTTTCTACTTTTGAGTACATCATACCATTGAATACACGGAGCGTTGACATTCAATTCCGGAATTACGCGCCATAATGTCAAAAAGACATGTCCCCAAGCAAGAAATTCGACAAATCCGATGTAGATTTCTTTCAATGTTTTATGCGTTGATTTATTATGAGTACAAGAAATATAAGGTTCGGTTCCATAAATAAATGCCATATTTATGCAAGGCTGCAAAAAGCAACACAAGCAAATCGATCTCTCTCGGAGGGAATACATTTTCCTTATGGCACTAGTAATGTTGTTATCGATATTTTACTTGGAAATAAGAAATACCGAGAATCCTAATGAATTATTTATTCGTTATAATAATTTTAGCCGTAATGTTTGATCGCCGTTGGATTAGCCTAGAGGAAACCAATATATTGTGTAGAGGTAAGGTAAAGAAATTTTACAGGTTTTTCTTTATGGTTTTGCCTTATTAAATCATATGAGTAAAATTCGCATCTCATCTCAATCCATGGAAAAGATGCTACTCTTGTTTTGTGATGAGATGCGGAATCAAATGTTTGCATGCTAAGCATTTCTACAGAAAAAAATAACAAAAGTATTCTTTGAAAGTTTGTTTGGATGTCTCTGATGCATGAATAGATTGAAATGTGCTACGGAATATGTGAGAAGAAAGATATTAGTTTATTCGAAGCATCAGAAAAATGTAGAATATTATGTAGAATATTTATTGATAGAAATGAGCAACAGCATTTAGAGTGGAATATAGTTTGGTTAAATCATATTCACTCGAAATGTTTAATTTCTATTTATTCATAGCGTGAACCAATAAAGTGTAAAGATTTTACAAAATCTGTTCATATATAATACCTATGTTAAGTGGTACCTAGACTTACGAACCACTTAACATATGAACTTTTCCAGATACGAACTGTTTTAATATTCCATTTGGTCTCTAGATACGAACTAATTCTGGAAATATGAACGGTGATGCATTTTAGTATTATATTTTAAAATATTTCCTATAAGTTTCGTATAAAAATATCTCAATTATTTTTTTGATGTGTCCACATATAGATGTTAATATGATAAAAACCTCTTATTCGAAGAATTGCATCCGGTGCAGCACATCTTCCATGGCGACGCGCAACATATCGGCGTGGAAGATGTCGTGCGCTGAATGCAGTTCTTGGAATATCTGAATGGTGGTCATATTGAATCTCGTGTAATTAACAACAAAGGACCCCTAGGGAATGTTTATTTTTTTTTAAGTGGACCGTTAAAGGTGAATGGTGGTCATATTGAATCTCGTGTAATTAACAACCAATGCTAACATTTATTGTTTAGAATCTTGATGTGCCCTGTCTCATTTGGCAATTACGCATTTCTTTAATCCCACATTCTACACGTTTGCAGCGACACAATCCTCCTGTTGGCGACTTTTGGTACTAAATTTTTTTCTTTTCGAAATCGAAATCGCATGTTCCACTGTGTACGTCAACAAAATATTGTTATATTTCGTCCAATAAATGATACACTAGAAAGCTCTGAACACCTCACGTTATTTTATGGCCACCCTGTATATTCTTTTGTTTTGCTGCTGTATTTACCTATCTAGTGCTTTAATAAAACCGATTATCGAAGCATTTTTCATCTTATTATTTATAACAATGATATTAGGAATAAAATTGAATTCGGAGATTAAAACTTATTTATGTAATTTTTATATGATGTGTGAATTTATGGAAATGATAATATTTCCTCATCTGCTACTCTCAAATTTTTTTTCGACTTATTCTAAATAAACTGTTTTAAATATAAAGAAATTTAATTAAATTAAAAGATTTAAGAACGAAGTTTAGAATTTGAATGGAGTCTTATTATGTATAACAATAAATGTTTTTGTTCTGTATGATTCTCATCTTCCCACTAATTTGAATTGCTATAACCAAAATCTTGGCTATAAGAAATTTAAGATTTTAGAAATTATTTCTGTATTGATCGCAGATTAATTTAACTTTCGAAGAGGAAAAGCACTTTATTTCTCTTGAAGAAATTACGTATGAATTAAAAATCGCTTTTAACATTCCCGGCTTAAGTGCTGTTTACCGAACTAATTAATTTACATAACTGATTTTCAACTTTATTGGATAATAACATTTTCCATAAGTTTATATACTATGTGTCTAATAAAATTGAATAAATTTAAAACGGAAGTAAAAATCGATAATTTTTAAATTTATAACATTTATTTGAGAAAATCTATTAATGGATTCACAAATCTTTGAAAATCGATATGCTCTCGAGAAATTGCCTAATATCATATCATGATGCTGGATTAAAACTTATAACCGTTATTGCCAATTATACCTTTACTTATTGAATTAACTTTAAGATTTATTCAGGCATATCCTGTTTCTGATTGAATGCAATTCGCGATTCTTAATTTGAGATTTTTTAGAAAGTTATAACAATTCAAAATATATTATTTAATAAAACATGGTATTTCTGACATAATCAGAGAAAAAATATTCAGATGTAGAGAGGCACTATTTGGATATAGTGAATATAACCAATTAGATATGGATTTGTGTATGTAATTAATATTGATTAATGAACTTGGCTTTTAAAAAGTGATCAATTGAGATTAATTAATATTATTAACGTAATAAGAAAGAAAAGATGTTTCTAGGTGGTGAAGCAATATTTGAGATGTATATTTAATTTCAATACTTTAGAAAATCAAGATGGTAATAAATGTTCGAAATCTGATTATTATATAGATAATCTCGATCGATTTTATTTAAAAAATATATATAAATGAAATAATGGAAAGGATCACGATTTTGATTCATTGTCCTTCTGTAGCTGATGGATTATGTGTAGCATTCATATTTCTGAGTAATATTGCCATGGATAGAAGTATTTTTGGTGGATATGTTGACCAAGAGTAGCGATTGAATGGATGCAGCAGGAATAGAAGTCTCTGCTACAATTGAACGAAAGAAATTTTCAATATGGAAGAGCAAATAGATTTTTATGTAAAGCATGTTATTTTCATACCTGAAGTATAGCCACATGAAAACCAAGTGCACGAAAAAATTGCAGTATTTCAAAACCTCCTGGAAAATTTTGTGTTGCAGAATGAATACCCTACAAGAAAAAATGTATAAATGTATAGATAAATACGAGGGGGGACCCAAAAAAAACCGAACTGAGAGCGCGCTGCCATTCGTAGACGTAGTAGAGAGTTCTCCGGCTAGATGGGGTTAGCAGAGACCTTCACGAAACAGCTGTGCAGACGGCGTCAGTTTGTACATTAACGTTTGAGCATAGTGTTGTGTTTCTCTTACTGTTATTTTGTTCTGCCTGCGAAGTCGTTATGGCAAATTTAAAAGAACAAAGAGTGTGTTTGAAATTTTGTTTCCTGCTTGAAAAATCGGCAACGGAAGCTTACCAAATGCTTCAACAGGCTTTTAAGGAGGATGCTATGAGCCGCACACAAGTTTTCGAGTGGTTTGGGCGCTTTAAACGTGGTGAGATGAGTGTTGAAGACCATGCTCGTTCTGGGCGTCCTTCAACATCTCGAAACGATGAAAATTAACCAGCACTTTTATTTGGAAGTTTTAAGACGTCTGCGAGAGGATGTGCGGAGGAAACGCCCAGAACTTTGGCAATCAGGTGACTGGTTCCTTCATCACGACAACGCCCCCGCACACACGGCCTTACGAGTGATCCACTATCTGGCCTCTCGGGGATGGCCTGTCGTTCCCCACCCTCCGTATTCACCAGACCTAGCCCCGTGCGACTTCTTCATCTTTCCGAGAATGAAGAAAAATCTAAAAGGGAAGCGTTTGGACGATGTGGAGGCGGTAAAAACATCTTCGCAAAGGGTACTGGACAATATCAAAGTTGAAGAGTTCCAGAGATGCTTCAAACAGTGGGAAAAAAGACTTGACAAGTGCATCGAATCTAATGGAGAGTACTTTGAAGATGACTGAAGGAATTTTGTAAAAAAGTTAATAAATAAGGTTTTTATACAAAAAATCCGGTTTTTTTTGGGTCCCTCCTCGTATATTCTTCAGTAATAAAATAAATGTTTTGCCTAAATGTTAAAATATTAGTTTTTCACATATTTTTTAAAATAGATGTCTCAACTAATTTAGGTAGGAAAGTTGGTTTAAATATAATTTGAGAAATAGGTGAGTGCCTTTCTGTAAAAAAATGTTTTCATCATCTAAATCAAATAGAAAAGTTTCTCTAAAAATCGTTAAAATAATACATAATAAATAGAGAGAGCAAAATCATGTAGGTGTCGTTGCTGCAGTTTTGTTTTTTGCATAGGAATGATACTTCAAATAATTACACCGTAATAAATTTTGCAATATCGTTTTTGTAAGAAATTTGTATAATTTAGATTTGCGAATTAGAATTTATTAAAACTAGCTTTTAAAACAGCTTTTAAAATCAAAAGTGAAAAAATTTAAATTGGTAAGAATGTGTTAATCTTATTTAAATCATAGATGTTGCTGTAACAACAATAACTTTTCATATTTTAAACTTTAATATATGTACATAGTCCATCCAGACATAGGAGAATAATTTTTCAAAAATATGTATCTAGATGCTTTATTATTATTATCACAATTTTTATATTTTTAAGCACTTTCGCAAATATTTATTTAAATTAACATTTCAATTAATAAATCCATACGATTTTAATATTAATATATATGTGCTCCTATACATTATCTTTTATTCTAATATGAAAAATATATATGTATTAAAAATAAACATTATAATATGACATAATTAGAGACTCACTTGTCATAAATTGTAAAGCAAATTATATTTTCGTTTTCTGAAAATTTTTTAGAAGTTAGTGAAAATATAGTGTAACAAAGTACCACAGTGGAAATTCGGCCGGATGGCCGCGTGGTCCATCTTGTATTCTGAGACAGGGCAAAACGTCGCTTCCCTCCACCTTAATAAGTACTGCAGGGTACTAACGTCTGCGAGAATAATCTCGGCTTAATCTTGCCTGCCACCCGAATGCGGATTCGCCTGCCACCTCTTGGTCCACGAAAATGAACGAAGCACGAATACAGTAGACCCTCACAGGTTTGTAAAGCCTGGGCTATATTCAACGCATCCATGCCTCGTGTACTCTGTCGCCGAAGCGACCTTAACATTGCCAAGAATGCAACGTAACCGCCACTACCGTCTCCATCCACAGAGGGATCGGAAACACAGAGGCTGAACGGATTTGCTACTACGATGTGTTTCCCGACGAAAGGATCACCTTGTTCAGGCTCTACCGTGACGTAGAAACGCCGACAGCAGGATGAAAGGCCGGAAAAGTCCGAACCTTTCCTTACTGAGAGTAACAAAGAGGCTGAACGGATTGCTACTCATTCTCCTGTTACGGAAGATCACAAAAGCACAGGCACAACCGCCGCGAAAACGCAACAGCCTATTGAAAGGTCGGACAAGGCCAGGTCTCCAAGCGAACAGAAGCCTTACTCATATTCGCAACGGAAAGGTGGAACGCACAGCATGCGGACCAACACTACTAGAAAAGGGCGAGAATCTCCCTTGCTTCGAGCCCCGATGCAGCCCACTGTCAGTAATGACTGGTGGGCCACCATAGAAATGACATTGAACGACTCCGTGCAATGGACAGTGTTTGGCGCCTTGCCGTAGCCGAATATCGCTCGGGATATCTCCATGAGGTTTTATGATTCCCTAGGGAAACAAGCTTCCTCCGGTCTGGGAACGAATCCCCTACAGCCCGAGCCAGACCAACTCTCGAGTGGGCACCGTTAAGGTTTCTATCTCTCCGCCATTCATCCCGTCAGCAGGGTACGCCACCTTGGGATTTGGGACCCTTTTAGAAGACTCGTACCTCACGGGTCGATTCTTAATCCCGGAACCGCAGGGTCTCGGACGGTCAAGTGGCGAATGATAGAGCATCCACCAACGAAGGGTGGTGCAGCCAACTCTACCAACCCTAGAGTAATTTCTTCGCTAGGGACAGCTACTGGGGACCGGGATGTGGCCGTCCGGACCGGGCAGTTTGCTACAGGATCTTTCTACAAAAAGTGGAACGAGATCCGAAACAAATTATCCAGCTAGGACTTCCCGCGGCGGACTACTTGGGTGAACCACTCCCTTTCGACGGGCTGCTGAAAGCACACTGATGTCTGCACACACCACCCTTCCGGTGTCGGGTCGTCTTCGTCAAACATTTGGCAACGTCTTAGTTTCTCCCTGTCACTTTGGATGTACCGGCCTGGCGGGAAAACACATACAGGCATAGTGACAACCGGTCAGCCTTCTCGCCACGTCAATAGGGGTGCCACTCGAGAGAGGGATGGCTCCGTGGAAAAGCTTTGGCTTACCTTTGGATGTACCGGCCTGGCGGGAAAACACATACAGGCATAGTGACAACCGGTCAGCCTTTTCGCCACGTCAATAGGAGTGCCACTCGGGAGAGGGATGGCTCCGTGGAAAAGCTTTGGCTTATCACCCTGGAGGATCCGGGTCCTTACACCTCCAGTTTTTCAGGAGGGGGAGCGGCTCGGCCCGTTAATCCCATCCTTCAACCATCCGGTTGACACCATCGTGAGTTTTGGCCAGCCTGTGATGGGTTCTATATGTGGCCGCCGCCAGATACAAAATATCCTATGAGGATATGGCGGCTTAATCTAACTAACCTAACTTAACCTAACCTAATCAATGTGAAAAGTATAAAGTGGAAAATAAAAATTATACTTCAGCATGTTTGTCCAACATAAGTTACCTTTCTGGTATTGTTTATGCCGTTTATATATTTTCATTTGTTACCTATCGATAATTTTAAAATACATCTGCTAATAGTGAGACATCGTATTTTGATATGGGTTCAAAACAATTTTTCAAGAGACTGTTTTCTTTTTATTCAGGACAAATTAGTATTCTTTGATAGCTAGTGAGGATATGTATTTAATTTCATCAAAGAAAAATCCGTCAACTACTTTTTAAGAGTTTATATTTTCAGAGATTTAAAGTTTGCGATAGATATATCTATATGTTCTCTACAAATTTAACCAAAATGAAACTTTCGAAAGACTTTAAAATTAACACCGAAACCCTATATCCTTTTCAAAGAAAGTAGAACTTTCAAGGCCAAATTCGATGCTCGACGAGTCTTTTCAGTTAGAATTAACGATAAGTGATACGATGTAAAACGGATCGCAGTAGAGAATTTATTACCATTTTCGACCTGATATTTGAATTAAAACATAGTAATTAGATTAAAATATTTCAATTTTTACTTTTTAAATGCTAAAGTTAATTATAATTCGAAAATTTATTTTAAAAATTTCCTTCAGTTACAATTCTTTTAATTGTTGATACAGAAACACCAGTAGCTAGTGAAGTTTCGTTAAAAATGTCATTTCGCATAGATTTCTGCCTTCAAAAATACTTATATACGTTTAAAATAATATTTCTAGCTTGACTGTGCAATGTTTCTCCTCGCTTACAAAAACTATACTCTTCGCCATTACTGCTAAATACTAAAGGATGGTGACATCATTCGTTGTATTTATTTAATTTTAAGCGATTAGAGATTTAGTTTAATATTTAATAGCGCAACCATGAAATATGAAATATTAATTCGATAATTTTTTAAAAGATAATAAACATTTCAAATTGTTATTGATGATAAAAGGTAAACTGCTATTGGATGAACGAAACAGAAACCGGCTATTCTATTGGATGACTTGACCTTTGCAATCCATAAGCTCTTTACCATATAAGGCAGGTCATGTTTCTTTGATAAGGGTGTAATGATAAATTTGTACAATACCGATATAAAATATAACCACTGATGTTTTCCATCCAATAAATAATGTTAGGCCCTATAACTCTCAAATGTAAAGAAATAAATAATTTTATTTACATAAGAGAATTGCAAAATTTCATTTGTTACAAATAAAATAAAACTAAAAATGCTAAAGTCGGAAAATAAAAAAAAAGAAAAAACGAGTTTTATGTATATTTAAATATGTTTTTTTTTTTTGTAAATAGATGGCATCACTTTACATTCTATAAGAATAATAAATGATGGGGCGAACTAACTACAGATTAATAATACAGATGGGACACTTAGCTAAAACAGAAAAATTTCAGTACCACAGCGCGTCCTCAGTTTGGTGATTTAGTGAATTTTTTCTTCTTCATATAAACAAGAAGAAAAAGAAGATTGGAATTTATAATATTATACAACGTATTTCCTATTGTGAGAGAACTCATCAGCTTAGGCTTAGTAAACGTACTGTATATTAGTTATTTTGAAATGTTTTCATTATTATTGTTTAATATCGCTAACATCTTTTTTGATATATAACTTCAGTTTGTACAAATATAAATTTTCAAAAAAATTATATTAATATATTATACGTTGTTTTCTGATGCTAGAAAATAGAACATAAATATATGAAAACGTGTTTCATTAATATTTAACAATTTGGAAAGAAAGTAGTAGCAAATTTAATATTAATATATTATACGTTGTTTTCTGATGCTAGAAAATAGAACATAAATATATGAAAACAGGTTTCATTAATATTTAACAATTCGGAAAGAAAGTAGTAGCAAATTTAATTATATATAATTCGAATGTATAAAATCTAAAATATACTAAAAATCAACCGTTTTGTTTTTAAAAATACATTAACTTCTTAAAATCGGAAATAAATCGAGAAAGTAGTAGTCATAATAACGATTATACAGGAAGTACAACCATTTTTGTGATGTCATATCCTGACCTCTTTTATTGGCTTTGTTGATTTACGCGTTTAACTATTAGTAACGCCATCTAAGTTACGTTATGTTTCTAAGCAATGTGATTGGTTATTTATTAACTACGTCATTCTATGTTACGTTCTAAAGAAGTAATATGATTGGTTCTTTATATGGCTAGTCATTTTCAAAAGTTTACCATTGAAAGTATAGGAAGTGTCCTATCTGTATTAGTAATCTGTGGAACTAACAATCCCTTTCCCAGGTTGGATATCTCTGCAGAAGGATCATGCGTATTGTCAGGGGCGGAAATCTACGAACCGGGTCGTCGTTCACATGATATTTTCTAGGGGTGTTGCCCAATACTCGAATCAGGGATCCTAATATTATCTGTTTATCGTTTCCTTCGAAATTTCAGTAACCAAGGGCAACAGCGATGGCACATGATATGTTGTTGTCATTCTTCATCTTCTATGATGGTTATAATTTAGGGTTTTCCTTCGATCTGATTAGTAGGTTAGATAAAGCATTTTGCATTTCGAACGTGTCCAGAGCTGCCGTAGAGGAAAAAACAGGTTGCACTGCAATAGCCACTAAAGTAAAATAAGATCGTTTGTAGATTTTTATATTCAGTTCCAGATCCACTTTCATTGATGGATTAGACAAAGTGGATTGACACTAACCCACTTTGTCTAACCCAGTTAAGGACACTTAAGTTGGTTCTTTGTCCCTAAGTATGCTTGGCTCTCTTCCCAGAAATGTGATGGTATTCCGACAGCGCCAAAAATTTAATCTATTATATGAATTTAATATAAAAAATTATATAAATTGAATCAAAACCTGGATAGAACTGATTGTGCAAATTTTATACTGCGAAATAAAATTTATTCTTGCTAATAACTGCAATAAAATTGATAATCTAGTAATTCTAGTTACTAGTTTGATAACTAGCTAAATCTAGAAGTTGATAATCTAGTCTTTTGCGCATGTAGATGTGCGATTTTTTTTGAAATATTAGAACATTTCAAAAATTCTAAAATAATGTTAAACGCTATAATTTATAACCTAACAATTTATAACAGATAACTCAGCCTGAAACGTTTTTAAATTGTTCTTATAGAAACTTTTTAGAAAATTAAACGATTTTATAATTTTAAGGAATAAAATTATAAAATCAAGACTTGTTTAAACATGCTAATTTCAATTATAAATACTAAATCAAACCCGACAATTTTATAAAATTAAACCAATACTACACTACATCCATCTAGCAGAAGAAGAAAAATTATTGTTAAAATTTTTACCAAATACTGTATGGGTGATAAGATGTTTTTGTTTAGTTGACTTCTTTAAAACAGATCACTATGACTTTAATAGTGACAAAAGAAATCTTCATTAACATCTGGAATATTCCTCAAATGTTGAAATAACATTGTATTTTCTTTTTTCTGGAATATTCAATTTTTTCTGTTGATATATATCAGGGCTGTCCAATTATAATGAATCCGAAGGCCATAGCAATGTTTATTAGAGATATGGAGGGCTGCAGTTACAAAAAAGAAGGGAGGGGCTTTGGTACTCGATACGCTATTGTCTCAACAAACGGAACTCATAAATATAACGGTTTTTGGAAACCAATTTTATTTCCAGATTAACAAACCTTATTACAAAATTATATTTATCTTATTACAAATTTATTTTATTATAGGGTGCATCCAATAAACATGCTAACAAAAAGTTATAAAATATAAACAGTTAAAAAATATGAAAACAGTATGTATGTTCTTATTTCCAGATTAACAAACCTTATTACAAAATTATATTTACCTTATTACAAATTTATTTTATTATAGGGTGCATCCAATAAACATGCTAACAAAAAGTTATAAAATATAAACATTTAAAAAATATGAAAATAGTATGTATGTTCCTATTTAATGTGATAAATGAGGGCGGGCAGCAGCATTTACAAGGACTGAATATTTACTTCCATTCCTGTTGTAGCTATCCGCAGATTATGTAAAAGAAGAATCTCAGAGGCAGGTTCCGAATCGATTCTTAACTTTCTTCATATTAGAAAATGTACTTTCATACGAATAAGTACTACCAAACGTTGATATCACTTTCCGACAAAAATCACAAAAGTTAGGAAAACTTTTCGGATAAAAAACTAAAAATTAAGCAAACCTTGCATAAGATTGACAAACAGCAGAGTGTTCAAGAGTATAACAAATAGATACCACGTCACCTCAATCGCGGAAGAGGATTTGGCGAGAGAGAACAAAGGATTTGGAAGTTTTGTTGCTTTTCTTTGGCTGTGTCTTTTCGGCATGTCGTTTCGACCCCCACCAGAGCTTATCTGTGTTTGTCGACATATACCGGCGATGGTTCGAATGTATAATAATATAAGCAAATATTCGGTCTTTCACCGACGTATTTGGTATGTGTCGACATTCACCGGAGAATATTGACATTCTCCAATTTCGGTCTTTCACGGTAACATATATATTATTGTTATTACATATAAATAAACATAAATAAAAAATTATATAATTTCTAACTATGTTTTTTAGGTCTCCGGAACGAATTAATCAAATTTCCACTAAAACCTATGGTTAATCGATGATCGGTTAACAAACAATTCGGATAACGAACATTTTCTTGGAACGGATTATGTTCGTTAACCAATCACCCACTGTAGTATGAATCGAGAAACGATGGAAATTTGGGAAATAAATTTGTTTCGTAGTTCCTTATTATTACAATATTGTATAGTGATCTTGTTATTACATATAAATAAACATAAATAAAAAATTATATAATTTCTAACTATGTTTTTTGGGTCTCCGGAACGAGTTAATCAAATTTCCACTAAAACCTATGGTTTCTCCAGAACGAATTAATTAAATTCCCATAAAAACCTATGGTAAATCAGGATCTCCAGAATGAATTAATCAAATTCCCATAAAAACCTATGATAAATCAATGATCAGTTAACGAACAATTCGGATAACGAACATTTTCTTGGAACGGATTATGTTCGTTAACCGATCACCCACTGTAGTATGAATCGAGAAACAATGGAAATTTGGGAAATAAATTTGTTTCGTAGTTCCTTATTAATACAATATTGTATAGTGACCAAACTTTATCATTCCGTTGCATACGTCCGCTAAAATAACTCTCATAAGTTCACTTTTTCCTTCTTTCCATTGGAAATCTTCAAGTAATTGTTATTATTTCTATCACAACATTATCTGTGTCAAATGAATAAATATTATTGGATTATTCTAGAGCAGGGCTGCCCAATTATAATGAACCCGAGGGCCATAGCCGTGTTTACTAGAGATATGGAGGGCCGCACTTACAAAAAAGAAGGAGGGGCTTTGGTACTTGATACGCTATTGTCTCAACAAATGAAACGCATAAATATAACCCTTTTTGGAAACCAATTTTGTTTTCAGATTAGCAAACCTTATTACAAAATTATATTTACCAGATTGCATCCAATAAACATGTTAACAAAGTTAAAAAATATAAAAATAGTATGTATGTACCTATTTAATATGATAAATGAGTACGGGCAGCAGCATTTACAAGGGCTGGATATTTACATCCATTTCTGTTAAAAAAGAATCTCTAAGGGAGGTTCTGAATCGATTCTTAACTATCTTCATGTTAGAAAATGCACTTTTACACAATAAGTACTACCAAACATTGAGATTACTCTAAAATCACAAAAGTTATGAAAACGCTGGTTAAACAAAGCAGTTTACCCATGTGATTTGTTATGAAAAAGCCATTTTCCCACCGCTACTAATATACTCGATTTTCATTTTCTATTTTACATTTTTTCTCACTCATTTTACGTATGCAATGAACTCGTGGTAAAATAAAAATTAAAGTAAAACGTAAAATAAAATTAAATTAAACAGTAAAATAAAATTAAAACAGAATGAAACAACAACAGTCAGACCAGCACTGAAATGGTGAGTGTTAGAAACCAAAAAGTAACTAAAATAAAGTCACAATTCAAAACTTTAAACTGAAATAGCTAAAACTAATATTGATGTGATTCAGTCTTATAAATATCTGATGTCATTGATAACTTGTTGATCATTAAATAATTACTAATAATTAAGAAAAATTAATTAGTTGAGTTAATATAATTCAATTTTAGGATTCTTTTTATTAATCTCTTAAAAAAGTAATACATAAAAGTGAAAAAAAATATAAAAATCGTGAAAGCCTCGCGGGCCGCATTTGGACAGCCCTGTTCTAGAGGAAACTGATGTATTGTGTAGAGGCTATGGTAAAGAAATTTGGCTTCTCTGTCTTTATGATTTAGCCATATTAAATCAAATGAGTAAAAGTCGCATCTCATCTCAGTCCTTGGAAAAGTTGATATTCTTGTTTTGTGGTGAGGTGCGGAATAAAATTTTTTTCATAATATTTTTATAGAAAAAAAACAAAAATATTCTTTGGAGGTTTGTTTAGGGGTCTCTTATGCATGAATAGATTGAAATGTGCTTCGAAATACATGAAGAGAAAGATGATAATGTCTTCAAAGCACTAGAAAATATGGAATATTATATAAGACATTTACGCTGCCCAATTATAATGAACCCGAGGGCCATAGCCGTGTTTACTAGAGATATGGAGGGCCGGAGTTACAAAAAAGGGGAGTGGCTTTGGTACTTGATACGCTATTCTCTCAACAAATGAAACGCATAAATATAACCCTTTTTGGAAACCAATTTTATTTCCAAAACCTTATTACAAAATTATATTTACCAGATTGCATCCAATAAACATGTAACAAAGTTATAAAATATAAACAGTTAAAAAATATAAAAATAGTATTATGTATGTACCTATTTAATATGATAAAATAGGACGGGCAGCATCATTTACAAGGACTGGATATTTACATCCATTTCTGTTAAAGAAGAATCTCCAAGGGAGGTTCTGAATCGATTCTTAAATGTCTTCATGTTAGAAAATGCACTTTCACACAAATAAGTACTACCAAACATTGAGATTACTCTAAAATCACAAAAGTTATGAAAACTCTGGTTAAACAAAGCAGTTTACCCATGTGATTTGTTATGAAAAAGTCATTTTCCCACCGCTACTAATATACTCGATTTTCATTTTCTATTTTACATTTTTTCTCACTCATTTCACAAACGAACTCGTGGTAAAATAAAAATTAAATTAAATTAAAACGTAAAATAAAATTAATTTAAACAGTAAAATAAAATTAAAACAGAATCTCACAACAACGGTCAGACTGTCACTGAAATGGTATTGTTAGAAACCAAGAAACGTAAAATAAAATTAATTTAAACAGTAAAATAAAATTAAAACAGAATCTCACAACAACAGTCAGACTATCACTGAAAAGGTATTGTTAGAAACCAAAAAGTAACTAAAATACAGTCACAATTCAAAACTTTAAACTGAAATAGCTAAAACTAATATTGATGTGATTGAAAGTCTTATAAATATCTGATGTCATTGATAACTTGTTGATCATTAAATAATTACTAATAATTAAGAAAAATTAATTAGTTGAGTTAATATAATTCAATTTTAGGATTCTTTTTATTAATCTCTTAAAAAAGTAATACATAAAAGTGAAAAAAAAATATAAAAAGTAATATTATATCACAAATCGTGAAAGCCTCGCGGGCCGCATTTGGACAGCCCTGTTCTAGAGGAAACTGATGTATTGTGTAGACGATATGGTACAGAAATTTGGCTTCTCTGTCTATATGATTTAGCCATATTAAATCATATGAGTAAAAATCGCATCTCATCTCAGTCCTTGGAAAAGTTGCTACCCTTGTTTTGTGGTGAGGTGCGGAATAAAACTTTTTTCATACTTATTATTTTTATAGAAAAAAAATCAAAAATATTCTTTGGAAGTTTGTTTAGGGGTCTCCGATGCATGAATAGATTAAAATGTGCTACAGAATATTTGAGAAGAAAGAAAATATGTCTTCAAAGCACTAGAAAATATGGAATATAATTATAATATAATAAACATAATATTCCATATTTTCTAGTGCTTCTATATATCTAATATTCCATATTTTCTAGTTCGTTTGTGAAAGTTTAAAATATATTTTGTATAAGTTTAAAATATATTTGAAACTTCAGGATTGTCTACAGTAAAATTATAATTATTATTCTTTTCTAAGCCAAAAGATAAAGTTATAAACATTTATTATAGTATGGGCGCATTTAAAAATATATTCTGTATAAGACATTTAGGAATGAGCAACAGCGTTTATACTGGAACATCCTGGGTAAATCATATTCGTTCGAAAAATTAAATTTTTATTTATTGATAAAATTAATCAACAAAGTGTAAACATTTTACAAATTGTGTACATATACAGTAGTATTTCGATTTAGGAACTGCTTACCAAACGAAATTTTCGAGATACGAACTGTTTTCATACCCCATTTGGTCTGTAGATTACGAACTTATTCTAGACATACAAACCGTGATGCATTTTAATATTATATTCTTAAAATATTTTCAATAACTTTAGTATAAAAATATCTCAATTATTTTTTTAAATATGAGTATAACTGTTAATGTGATAAAGTGCGCTTATTATTGATAACGTTAAAGTTCTACATAAGAATTACTAACTATATTAAATTCCTTGTTAATTAATCTTTAATTACGAAGCGAGTTAAAGCCTAAGGGACAAAAAGAAACAACTGTTGACCACAAATCCAATGCCGATCTGCAAAACCAATTAAAATAAAATTTATTTTTTATTTTAAATAAAACCATTTTTATATAAAGCACTTAAAACGAAAAAATTTCAAAAATAAAAGTAATAGTTGTACACAAATGCATATTTTTACTTTTTTCAATATTTATAAATTTATCAAGGGGTTAATTATTTTCCATAAGATAAAATAGAAAACAGGGTAAAATATGAGTATAACTGTTAATGTGATAAAGTGCGCTTATTATTGATAACATTAAAGTTCTACATAAAAATTATATTAAATTCCTTGTTAATTAATCCTTAATTACGAAGTGAGTTAAAGCCTAAGGGTCAAAAAGAAACAACTGTTGACCACAAATCCAATGCCGATCTGCAAAACCAATCAAAATAAAATTTATTTTTTATTTTTAATAAAACATTTTTTATACAAAACATTTAAAACGAAAAATTTCAAAAATAAAAGTAATAGTTGTACACAAATGCATATTTTTTAATTTTTCAATATTTATAAATTTAGCAAGGGGCTAATTATTTCCCATAAGATAAAATAGAAAACAGGGTTTCAAGATACGAACTTTTCGAGTTACGAATGCGTACAGGAAAGAATTGAGTTTATAAGTCGAGGTAACCTCTTTATGATACAAAATATCTTATAAATCATATTAGTCTCTTTATCTAACAATTTTGGAAATATTGCACATATGTGAAGTTTATTTTTCATAAATATAAATCAAAAATCGATTGTCATTTAAATATTCTAGATGTGCAATCCATGCAACCTTGCCTGTGGTTCTAATGTGAAACAAAACTATTTAAATTTGATCCGGATTTTTGGGGAAGAAAAAGTTGTCTTCCATAACTAAAGAACTCAATAATTTCAATTTCTTATTTAATATCTTAAAAATTTAAAATAACTGATGTAATAATTATGTTAATTCAACTACATTAATTAAATAGTTTTGTTAATACAGTCTTACCCCGATAAGACGATATCATCTTGTTTGGGGATGATATTGGCGGCTAATCGGAGTTGGCGGTTTATCGAAAATACGTGTGTATAGAAATGAAAATGAATTCCGAATTTATTAAAATTAATAAAATACAATACATTTACATTTAGCATACAAACCGAAACATCTCTGGAAAACTGGACACAGTATAGTATACATATCCTATAAGTACAGTGCTATATAAAAAGCAGTGAGAAAGTTTTTGGACATACAATAGACCTATTTAATTAACTCCATCTCTCCTACGTTGGCTACAAATGAATCCAGAGGTATTTTACATAATATTCAGAGTACTGATGAACTTCGGGCTGTGAACCTTTCAGTATTGAACTTCACCTTACATGTTCTGGCAGATTAACGAGGATAAATACAATGTCAAAAAGAATATTTGTTTAAAGGTTTCTACTGGAGATCTAACGAGGGCATCTTATCGGGGTTTGACTTTAATATACTTTTGTCATCAGTTATTTTATTTTAACTATTAAAATGCCAGTTTTTATGCTATTATTTGTATTTTCATTCACTACTGTACATACAGTATGTTCTTTTGTTTGGGTTCTGTATGTTTCTATCTAGTACTTCATACAAGATAGCCGTTATCAGAAGGTTTCTACTGGAGGTCTAACGAGGGCATCTTATCGGGGTTTGACTTTAATATACTTTTTCATCAATTATTTTATTTTAACTATTGAAAGGCCAGTTTTTATGCTATTATTTGTATTTTCATTCACTACTGTACTACAGTATGTTCTTTTGTTTAGGTTCTGTATGTTTCTATCTAGTACTTCATACAAGATAGCCGTTATCGGAAGGATTTATTATTCATCTCATTATTTATGATAATGATATTAAGAATGAAGTTGAATTCGAATATTGAAACTTTCTTATGTAATCCTTATACGATACACGAATTTATGGAAATGATAACATATCCTCAGCTGATAATCTCTAATATTTTTTTTTCTCAGTTGTTGCCGATTTATTATAAATAAATTGTTTTAAATGTAATGAAATTTAATTAAATTAAAAGTTTTATTGCCGATTTATTATAAATAAACTGTTTTAAATGTAATGAAATTTAATTAAATTAAAAGATTTAAGAAAGAAGTTTAGAATTCGAATGAAGTCTTATTATGTAAAATAATAAATGTTTTTGTTCTATATGAATCTCATCTTCCTTCTAATTTGATTGCTATAATCAAAATCTTGCCTGTAATAAGTTTAAGTTTTCAGAAATTATTTCTGTATTGATCGCAGATTAATTTTTCGAAGACGGAAAGCTCTTTATTACTCTTAAAGAAATTATGTATGAAATTAAACAAGCCTTTTAACATTCCCGACTTGAGTGCCGTTTACTGAACTAATTAATTTACATATCTTTTCTTAAACTTTATGGATAATAACATTTTCTATAAGTTTATATCACCTGAATCTCATAAAACCGAAGAAATTTCGGAATAAAGTAAAAATCGATTATTTTTAAATTTCTAACATTTATTTGAAAAAATCGATTAATGGATTGACAAACCTTTCTATGCAAATCGATATGCTGTCCACAAATTGCCTAATATCATATCATGATGTATAGTTAGAAGTTAAGTTAAGTTTAGTAGAAGTGTTATAGTAGAAGTTAAGTTTTATTCAGATTAGATTAGATTAGTTTTGTTAAGCCGCCATATCCTCATGGGGATAGTCTGTATCTGGCGGCGGCTATTTAGCGAGCTCATCACAGGTTGGCCAACACCCATGATATGGTCAACTAGATCGTTGATGGATGGTGTTCAACAGATCAGTCCCAGACCCTTCCTGAAAATTGAAGGTGTGGGACCAGGATTCGAACCAGGATCCTCCAGGGTGGTGAGCCACAGCTTTACCATAGAGCCATCCGGCCAAAGTATTATTCAGATGTCTATTGTTTCTGACTTAATATAATTCATAATTCTTAATTTGAGACAAATTACAAAGTTATAACAATACAAAATAAAATTCAAAACTTTAATATTAAAGCTTGAAATTTTTACAGGATCACGAGGCAATAAAGGTTAACAAAGTATACAATTTTCATGTTACCAGTTTAATCGGATGCAAAGTAATGGAGATGGCAAATAAGGCTTAAATTGGTTCATGTAAATATGCTCATAGTGTGCGCCGCCGGAACTTTGCCCTGCGCACTGCCATGCGCTTTGATTAAAAAGGTTAACAAAGTATACAATTTTCATGTTACCAGTTTAATCGGATGCAAAGTAATGGAGGTGGCAAATAAGGCTTAAATTGGTTCATGTAAATATGCTCACAGTGTGCGCCGCGGAAACTTGGCCCTGCGCACTGCCGTGCACCTTGATTAGCATTTATTAAAACTTTTAAAATCGGAAGTGTAAAAATTTAAATCGGTAAAAATATATTAATCTTATTTAAATCATTGCTGTAACAACAAAAACTTTTCATATTTATTAATTTTAATATTACTCACAAGTCATAATCGGCATTTACCAGATGGCCGAGTGGTAACGCGTTGGCGTGCCACGCAGAAGGACCCGGGTCTGGTCCCGGATTTATTTCGGGGTACTGAGCCCGGCCTGGTGATCCCCGTCCTTCATCATCCGTCATCTTTTACGGGTGTGCGTGCAGCCCGTGGTTGGAACTGGTCTCGCCCCCTTGTAATCTCTCTGATTGGAAAGGCGGCGTAAAATAATAATTAAAAAATCTGACATTTATATTTAAAGTATGTGAAATTACAAATCTGTAATTATCCCGCCACTAGTATTCTACAGAATGAAAACTGGATACGTATCATATGCAGTATGTTAGTAGCTGTATTAATTTCATAAAATGAAATTAAAACAGCTAAGTTACTAACATACTGCATAATACAGTAGGCTGTCTTCAAGTTCTTAACTCTGAGTTCGCCATACCTCAAAACCAAAGAAAGCATTAATTCTAAGGAATAAGATTTACGAAAATCCAGTAAATTATTACTGGGGGAATATATATCACATCTAAGAATCGTACAAATATAAACATTTTAGGAATATTGGAATTTTGACAATATCTTACATAATTCATATAAACATTAATTTTCACATTTTAAGACAAGAAATCTAGTTCTAAAATAATTAATAAAAATATAATAACAATGAGAGAAATGCTTATAAAACTGTGTTGTTCACAATAGAAATTTCAGCAGTGTTATTTTTTGATGAGAGATCTTTCTCAGTTTTAAGAACCTTGAAAAACTAAGGCCCGGACTCCTCCTAACACAAAACATTTTCATTAATTTTTGTAAATCCGTACTAGGGACATATAGTATACACACAAAATGAAATCATGGCTAAATACTTTGCTAAAATGAGTCATATAAGCAATTTCGCTAGTTTGCGATTTGATCACGATACGCAGTCTATTTTCGATTTCGATTTGAAATTGAATTAATTTTGTGATTGCGTTAAATGTTGCCATATGAGTACTTTGTGTTCCCAACATATAGTTCCTGGATAAAAAGTAAGTGTTTATTCTTCAATAGAGAAATAAGAAAGAGAAGAAAAACAATTTATTCATAAATTTTGTTGAGGGGATATATGCTAAGGAACGATTTTTTTTACAGTGGATTGTAGCGGGTTAGATCACAGATTTTGTAAAGACAATAGAAGATCCATCAACTTTAAATATGGGAATAAGTTCAGAAAGTGAAGTTGATATTGATAACTCATGATAAAATAAAAATTAAATTAAACAGTAAAATAAAATTAAAATAGAATCTCACACAACGGTCACACAATCACTGAAATGGTGAGTGTTAGAAACAAAAATATAACTAAAATACAGTCGCAATTCAAAACTATAAACTGAAATAGCTAAAACTAAAATTGGTAGTTATATAGTTCCTGGATAAAAAGTAAGTGTTTATTCTTCAATAGAGGAATAAGAAAAAGAAGAAAAACATTTTATTCGTAAATTTTGTTGAGGGGATATATGCTAAGGAACGATTTTTTTACAGTGGATTGTAACAGGTTAGATCACAGATTTTGTATAGACAATAGAAGATCCATCAACTTTAAATGTGGGAATAAGTTCAGAAAGTGAAGTTGATATTGACAAAACGAAAAAATGTTTTCATTTTAATGAACAGCGGTAAAGAAGATAAAATTATTAAATGAATGTTATATTGTCTATATACTTTATTCTTCTCTTTTGTTTGATGTATTTTATTTTTTTAGAGTTTTACGTATATATTTTTTCTTTCTTTATGTTTCGTGTTATTAACGTTCTTAATAAAAATTAAGTTTATTATGTGGAATTAAATAAAGTTATTTATTTTTCAATATTCTTTGTGGCCATAATTTCAGCTGCCGAATGCTGACCACCTAGCAAAAATTTTCCTGTATATACCGGTATTAATTAATCTTATTCCATAGATTAATTGAGACTGTTAATTTAATAAATACTTGAAAAGTAATATTAGATATATAGAAAATAAAACTTTTCATAATACTGAGGAAAAATATTTATACATCTTCTATGTCTGTTCATTCTCCAACTCCAGAATTTTTTTCCAATTTAAAAATACTGCTGTTTGTCGCGCAGTGGGCGATTTGTCGCTCGTGACATTTTTATACTTCAGATAACGAATATAATTCGTATTACTTAAAAAAATGTATATGCACTTTCTCCAACTCCAGAATTTTTTTCCAATTTAAAAATACTGCTGTTTGTCGCGCAGTGGGGATTTGTCGCTCGTGACATTTTTATACTTCAGATAACGAATATAATCCGTATTACTTAAAAAAATGTATATGCATTTCCATACTAAGAATGGTTAATTCCATACTAGGACAGTTGCTATATTGGAACAAAAGTTTTTGTTCCAATATATCAACTGTCTCTATAACAGTTGCTTCCATCCAACCGCTACACTCTTGGATAAACATCCTCCGGAAATACCTCTATCCGGTGATATACAATAAATATTAATTAACATCAGTTAGGAAAACCAACGTTCAATCTACTAAGCTGTCTCATTACTCCGTTTTGTGTTTCTTTTTAATTTTACTTCATCAAAATCGATCAAGATTATCGATACAATTTCTTCATCTTGAATCAATTTTATATTCAAATAAAATATATATCTCAAAAATTGTCTAATCGCCTGGAAACATGTTCTATCGTTAGAAATATTATTTAATATCCAAAAAAGTACTTTATAATAATAATAATAATAATAATAATGCTCTTAATTCATAATAACATATCTTAATTCATTTCAAACTAGCATATTTACGCGATATATTTGTATCTCAACATGTAATAATAATAATAATGCTCTTAATTCATAATAACATATCTTAATTCATTTCAAACTAGGATATATTTACGCGATATATTTGTATCTCAACAAGTGAATATCTTAGTTCTGGTTATGTTAGAAATGCCAATTTTATTGAATATTGTATTTCGAATTGGAATAGCTTTCCAATAATTCTGAAATTAAGAATTATCAATTTTATTCAGTCAGAAATATGAAATTTATGAATAAAACTGATATTTAACTGTAAGTTGTCATCCTCATCGTGATACGTTATTACGATATTTTTGGACAATATTTGATTTTTGTAGAAATATTTACGAACCCATTAATCGATTTTTACATATAAAAGACACAAAGTTAAAAATAATGGATTTTTGCTTTATTTTTCAGTTTTATTAGTTTCATAGTTTAATCTTAAAGTACAATTATTATCCATTAGAGCTGAAAATCAGTTATGTAAAGTAATTAGTTAAGTCGGGAATGTTAATAGAGTCTTCAAATTTATAAATAATTTCTTCCGGTGTTTAGAATAATAATAAATTGCCGAATTAATCTATCGATCAATACAGAGATTATTTCTAAAATTTTGAAAATGTTATAGCAGTCTGAATTAAGGGGAAGATGAGTTTCATGTAGATGGAAATAACTTACTGTGATACATAACATGATTCTATAATATTATTATACAAAATTCTAAACTTTATTATTAAATATTTTAATTTAAATAAATTTTTTTATATTAAAACCGATTTTTTAAAATAAGTCTTCAATAGCTGAAGAAAATTTTTTTAGATTAGCAGTTGAGATATTGTTATCAATTCAATAAATCTTCGTATCATATAATAATTACATAAGAAAGTATTAATCTTCTAAGTCAAGTTTAATTCTAAAAATCATTAATATAAATAAAGAGATGAATAATTCCTTCCTGTTAACCGATATTTTGCAGTAAGCACTAGATAAACACAAACAAAAACAAAGCAAAGAATGTACAGGTTTCCCTCCTATAATATGGTTTCGTTTTAGCATGATTTGAAAATTAAGGAAACCATCATATAATACGACATTTCTACAACCTGCGGTTTTAATTAACACATTTAAAAATTACGTTTACTCTGATGTAACACACAACATTTTTATTGAATTTGTAAATTTACACTATGGACAACATGATTTGAAAATTAAGGAAACCATCATATAATACGACATTTCTACAACCTGCGGTTTTAGTTAACACATTTAAAAATTACGTTAACTCTGATGTAACACACAACATCGTTATTCAATTTTTAAATTCACACTATGGACACACAATACCCGTAAAAATTGCAATGCTTGCATGTTATGAACGCAATCATTGCAATTTGAATTTACGGGTGTTTTGTGTCCATAGTATGAATTTACAAAATTTAATGATGATGCCGTGAGAGAATGATAGCCGTACATTTTCGAATTCGGTTTTAAATGGAGTTGAGAATTTTATGTTCCGAAGGTTCACTTCATGATAAAAATAAGATTTCACTCTTTAGCAAAGAATGTGAAATAGAAAAATTAATTTTTTTATTCATAAATTATTTTTGGATATGTTTTAAATTATAAGGAATTATTTTTTTCTTGCGGACTGTAGATGATTAGATTACAAAATTTGTAAAGCGAGCCGAAAAAACTAACTTTAAATGCAACCAAAAGTACAAAAAGTGAAATTGCTATTGTTAAGTTTGAACTGAATAGTAGTAAGACAGATATGATTACTAATTTTACAAAAATTTCAGAAACGGATTTTTTGCCTAAACTTATATGAGATTTTTATCCTATACCACTGCCTATTTCTACACGTCACTATAATTGATTATCTAGAGAATCTAGACCAACAGATACATACATCTCTTAGGAAAGATATAGGACCCTTCTATTTTGCCTACGCAGTTTTCTAAGAGAGCTCTACAGTCATGATCATTGAGTGAAGATGGAAGCTTTTGGGAATGATTGAGGGCCAGCTATTCACTCATATCTCTGACGCACTATATCAGATCACATTACACTATATTTAATATTTACCATAGACTTCATTAGATATAATTGTTACTCTGGTGATCTGCTACATGAATAAAAACCACATATTTGTTTTAGCTTTGTTATATAAACGTCACCACAAATCTGCCTATGACATAAAATGACAGGTCTACAATAATAGAAATCTTTAAAAATTGAAATTAAAATGAATGCTTTTGCACAACTTATCGAATCTATGTATTATTTTAGGTTTACATGCCTATTTTATTTTGTGATTAAATTCATATAATTTTCTTTTTCAAATATAAAATTAGCAGATGTGACGCGGATAAACCATATAACTTATTCTCTTAGCTTATTGACTTGGTGATATCAAAAGACCAAAATAAATAATGTATCGCTATGAAATTGTTGAGGATTTTTTTAATTCTAGAGATTTATAAGATTTTTCTCTAGAATTGGGAATGAAATTTTCTTATAAAGCTCGAGCAATATCACTATACAGCAGTAGATGAAAAATGCAAGTGATGGCATAAAATCTGATATTGCCAATAGCTTAAAGTAGAATAATTGATTAAAAACAAGTATATTATTAACGACTAATTAAAGAAGTGATCAAGGCAACCCGTGGTTAACCTGTAATGTCCCGTTTGTTAGTATCAATCAAATCAAATGAGGCACTATTCCACATAGAAGAAACAAACGATATAAATATAGTTTTTTATCAGTTACAGGAAAACGAAATAAACAAAAAAAAAAAAAACAAAAAGTACTCCATCGTTTGGAATATTTCTCACAGATTTTACGTTTTTTAAAAAAAAAAAAAAAAAAAAACAAAGAGTACTCCATCGTTTGGAATATTTCTCACAGATTTTACGTTATAAAGAATGTTATTTCTCATTCGTGATATGGATATATGCTGCTAATTTATAAATAAATAAATATATATTTCATTGTATATAGACATATACAGATATAAGATATATATATATATATCTGTAATAAGTATAAATAAAAGTCTGTAAGAAAACAGACATTTTCTTGAAAATTCGGCCAGTGGATTTATACAGCTTTCCATATTGAGTATATTAGGCGAAGGATAATTTCTATGCCAAGAGCCCGTCCACAAAACCATCAGTCAAGTGGAGAAAGTGGTTCAATGAGAAATACCCTCCTGATGAAATCCGGTAGTTTGAGGTCAGGAACTGAATCCGGATCCTTTAGGATGGAAGCACAGCATGCTTCCAAAGTATTCATTCGACCGTTGGATAAAAATTCAAAAGAAATGTTTCTGTTTCTAAAACATTATAATGTTCATTCTCAAAAATAATTTATTAATCTATAATAACCTATAACAATATTTTATTTAACAGAATTTTACTTAAGAATAGGCTAAACATATTTTTGTGAAATAAATGTTTTTTTTTTTTTTTATTTTAAAACCTCAAAAATTTCGAAATTTCTACAAGACTTTTAATCATTCCGATTGTGAAATGCTTTAACAACAAACATTTTACAAGAGTATATACTTATTTAATGAGGGGACGCAGTTTGTCAAGATAACAAGACTTCCACTAAATATCTTCATGTCTTAATGGCTTTTACATTCAAATATATGAAATAAGAAAATTTAGTATTGGTTCTATTAATAACTTAAATAACACAATACAATGTATTAGTAGCTTGAGTTAAGTGTAATAATTTACTTTGAACACGGTTAAAACAACAAACTGCTAATGTTCGTAACATTATAAGAGTGGCTCTTAATAATCATTTCGGAGACGCGAAACACATTCAGTTATAAAACAATTTTGTGGGAAATCAAAATCAATAACAAAATATCAATCGATTCAGACATAAAATTAACAACAAAAATATGCAATCAGTTCTAAAAATAAGTTTGATTAAGTATTATTGGATAACTGTTTTCATATATTTAATAATTTTGCGGAATATTTGTAAAAAAAAATTGCCGAAATATTGGTGTTCTTTGAAATATCAATTAAAAGCTATTGTACAAGAAACATATATATGAGATGTGAAATACGTAAATATATAAAACTATCATCTAACAATTGCATTTAGACATTTTATAAAGTATTATAAACACGGATATATCAAACCATATTGGGAATAATATTTTAAACCATAAATGGATAAGTAATAAATATTACGTTGTTATCAATTCGGCGAATCTTTAGAAAACCTTTGTGTAGTTGTTAGTAGAAATTTGTTCATAGTTTATTTCCTGATAAGAAACTTTTCTGAGTTTTAAGAGCCCCGAAAAGACAGAATATAAAGTGCTGCAAATCTGCAAAACGATAATACTGTTACAAAGAAATTTCAAAGATTTAAAAACTTTTATAATAAATTTTTTAAAATTTACCTTGATAGGAAATTTCTTGTTTATATTGTAGAATCCGCCCATAGAAAGTGCCAATGGAACTTTGCCGAATCGCTTCATGAAATCAACAATCTGAATTGATAAATATTTTTATTCTTGAATATAGAAAGAAGTTAAATAATATAAATTAAAATTCATACCTTCAATTTCTCTTATTTTTATTCTTGAATATAGAAAGAAGTTAAATAATATAAATTAAAATTCATACCTTCGATTTCTCTTCCAAGTATAAGTAACATCCTGCAAATCTCCGGATATCTTGAAAACCATTCAGCATCTGAAACAAAAAAAAAAAAACACATTTTATATTTAATTCTAGAATTGAAATTAATAATATTTGAATGTTATTTATGCCAAAACTTACATTAAATGAAATGGAACTCATTACAAGTCCGTATGTGATGCAAAGAAATGTGACCATAATGGCTAAGCTCAAGAAAGCATACCGATGAGAGCTGTCCAAATCCATAAAGAAATAGAAATAATAGCAGAGACTTGTTCCTGAAGTAATACCGACATGTATCATAACAACTATGTAACTGAAATTATTGTTGATCTGGGCGATCCATTTCCATAATTTTTCGTGATGCAGCATAAATTTTTTTAGTTTGAAGTACAGATTCACATCGTGAGCCTTTATTAATGCTAATTCGTTAAAAATTTCTTCCAATTCTTTTACGGCTATCCATAGAAATATTAATAGCAGGAACAAAGTATAGCCTATTACTCCTGTGAAAAAATTGTACCATATTCCGTCCTCTACAATACAGAAAAGTGCTTCGCCTTTAAATTTTTCATTTTTCAGCACATAAGGGAAGGAAAAAGTCATATCTACAATGAAAATATTAACTGTAGCTATAGTAACTGTTAAAAATACTAAGAGAGAAAGTTTGCAAACATTTTCATAATTATTCTGTATTAAGTTTTGCCGACAAAAAGCTTTGCTCCTCAACGAAATTTTCAGACTGGTTTTGTTACGTTTAAGAAAACTGAGTGAGGAAGCATAAATAAATGCTAAAACAAACATTGTTATATTGGAGATATATTTTCTACTTTTGAGTGCATCATACCATTGAATACATGGAGCGTTGACATTCAATTCCGGAATTACGCGCCATAATGTCAAAAAGACATGTCCCCAAGCAAGAAATTCGACAAATCCGATGTAGATTACTTTGAATGTTTTATACATCATCTTGTTATGAGTACATGAAATATAAGGCTCGCTTCCGTAAATAAATGCCATATTTATGCAAGGCTGCAAGAAGCAACACAGGCAAATCGATCCTTCTCGGTGGGAATACATTTTCCTTATGGCACTAGTAATCTTATCAACTATAATTTAGTTGGAAACAAAAAATGCCAAGAATGTTTATGCATAATTTTATCGTTATAATAATTTTAGCCTTAATGCATCGAAGCGAATTTATTACATTACAAGGAATTATTATTAAGATATTAAATAGTGTGTATCGAGAAACGATGGAAATTTAAGAAATAGATTTTTTCGTAGTTCCTTATTATTACAATATTGTATAGTGACCAAACTTTATCATTCCGTTGCATACGTCCGCTAAAATAACTCTCATAAGTTCACTTTTTCCTTCTTTCCATTGGAAATCTTCAAGTAATTGTTATTATTTCTATCACAACATTATCTGTGTCAAATGAATAAATATTATTGGATTATTCTAGAGCAGGGCTGCCCAATTATAATGAACCCGAGGGCCATAGCCGTGTTTACTAGAGATATG
>AYEL01008914.1:0-14987 GCA_000484575.1 Olivierus martensii | reverse complement strand
GCCCAAAACAGAATAGCCGGTAGCAGCAGAGCATTTAAACAAAATTCTAAATTCGCTGATGATGCCAAAATGGCGCCTATGAATTGACAGTTGTGAGAGTTGAAGTGAATATTGTGTTTGAGATTTATGAGTAAAGTAAAAGGAAAAACCATTGCCGCTGACAGATATCTCCTTTTGGCTAATGTCGTTTTGGGATATGTGGTTTTGGCTCCTATCTCTACTCTGACCATCAAACAAAGAATTTCGAAGGTAAATTGCGAACTCATTGTTAACATATAAAGTCGATCTTAATGACAAACAAGTTGGCCACCCCTGATATACTGTACTTATGCTGTTATATACAATTTAACTTTGATTCAGTATTTTTGTCAAAATTTCTGAAAAAAAAAAAAAAAAAAAAAAAAAAGAACAACTATGAATATAAGAAAACAATAGCTGCAGGGGCTATACAAATTGAAAAAAATAAATTAAAATTAGAATAAAAGATGATACTAATAATAATAATAATAATAATAATAATAATAATAATAACCCCTCCTGAATCCTGCTAAGTTGCCTCAAAGTGGCGGAGGAGTGTATGTGGGCGGAATAGGCGATGCAAGTCAGAAATCTTTTTCTAGTAGGTCACCCTGGGCTATTATGCTCAACTAAATGCTAGCAGATGTTCCCACCTCGGTGCAATCATATAAAGCAGAACACAAAAACATACTGGATCAGACGTTAAGGTCCGCGTCTGTGAGTTAGGCAGAGGCTCACATTCGGAAAGTTTATTAGAGTCTCCCTTGGCCACTGGTGGCAAAGACAGCACCAACCCAAATCAGGCTATTGCAATACACATGCCCACAATAGGAAATGGTGTGAGGATTTGAAAAGAATGGAAAAATTTGTTAATGAAATAGATTTAAAAATAGAAAGGAAAATCTTACAGTGTGAAGAAATGCACTCTCTGTCGTCGACCACCATTTTTGAAGCTGTTCATCATAGTGATGACATGTTTTTCATTAACCTCCGTTGGAAATAATTATGTTGTAAAGAATTAGTTATTATAACAAGAGAGAAGTTTACGAAAATAATAATTATTTATTTAATCATTTGAATCCAGTTACACTAAGAAGAAAGTGTTGCTTATGCAAATAAGTTGTTGCATAAGTACGACGGTTGGTGGAAGTGAATCCAGTTACACTAAGAAGAAAGTGTTGCTTATGCAAATAAGTTGTTGCATAAGTACGGTTGGTGGAATTTACGGCAAGTTCTGTCCTCTGGTGATCGTGGATTGTTGTTGTTACCTTGTCTTCGTCGTGCTTGTGACCTGTTGAAGTTGTCTTGTGGAGTGGACTTGTCCATAGTGAACTGTCAACGTCCTTGTGTAAGTGTGGACTTGTTTTTGTGTTCGGTGATTGCCGCTTGACCGGTTGGTCATGACTGGAGATTAGATCGGAGGACCTATTGGTTTCTTATTCTTTATCTTATTGTTTATATTTATAAGTTTTTTATATTGAAATTAACATCTGATAAAAACGTTTTGATAGTGCTAATGAAATTTACTGCTTCATTTTTTGTCTCAAATGACAAATTGGGAGATTAACATTAACATCAAGATCTTGGCGGAGCGACGAATGCCGACGCGCCTGGGGGTTGGGGTCACGAACCTTTGAGGACCTTGTCCTTGCAAGGGTCACCACATCAGAACCAGTGTTTCCCTGGAAACTCAACCAGAGACCACCAAGGCTGGAAAACCATGCCAATGCATAAAATGGACAACAGCTATGAATGAATTTATCATGCATATATACTACACAATTACAAAATTACAAACCGACATTACAGGGTACAGAAGGGAACTCTATGACAAATTTACAAGCAGATACCCAAACATCACAGTTACAGAACAATGCATAGCAGATCAAAGAAAACCATCATCCACAGAAACCTCATACCACACAGTACATTAGAAAGCATTAAAACTCAGGCAGCACAACAAATATCACAACATGAAACCAATTCACACATGCAAATAGAACACAAAGTGGAACAGACACCAGCTATAACATCCATTGACGACAACACAGTGTCCATTAACAACACTGACGCAGGAAATAAATTCAAGGACACAATAAATAAACTCAGTGACACACTCCAGGAAACATTAACCAAATTCACAAGTACAGATTCCATGCAACATTCATGCATTTCTAAACTCCACAACTCAAAACAGATGAACAATGTATTACAATGTATGAACACACACATTCTACCAAAAATAACACTCATACAAATACACACACTTATTTATGCTGCTGCTGTCACTGTCATTACACACCTAGGTCTTAAAACACTCCCAAATCAACTGGGCACAAACAAACAACACCACTTAAAACCTTCCTGGCAAAACGACTTGAAAAACAAATAATTGAAATCAGAACAGAACTAGATAGACTCACTCAATACACAAAAAACAACACATCCACTAAACTTATGAAATCAATTAGAAAGATTTTCAGAAAACTAAAAACATACACACACCATGAAAACCACAACACACACATTAAAGAACATATAGACATACTAAAACAGAAACTTGCAGCAAAATCACAATGCCTGAAACGATACAAAACCAGCTTAGCACATAAACTATATAACACACTATTCACACACAACGAAAAGACATTCTACAGAAACATAAACAATAAAGAGCCTAAACAAACACAAAACTGTGAAATACCAACACAACAATCACTCACTAGCTTCTGGTCTGCCTTGTGGGCAGTCCCAGTTACACACAACTAGAAAGCCAGCTAGATTGCAGAAGAGGAGACTTGCATACTAAACCTACTCGAAATGCCCTTTACCACCATCACTGCTGAAGAACTCACAAACACAATAAAATGCACACACAACTGGAAAACCCCTGGGATCCTGGGAACCCCTGTAGATGGCATTCAGAATTTCTGTACAGAATTTCTTATTTTACCTGTCTTCATGACTCACTAGCCAAACAACTCACACATCTCATACACTAACAAAAGATACACCTCCCTTTCTTACACAGGCATCACTTTCATGAAAGAAAGTGATGCCAAGAGCACAAACACCAGAAACCCATCACAATACAGATCAATCACATGTCTACCAACACTATACAAAATTTTAACATCTTATATCACCAACAAAATATACATACACATCAAAGAAACCAATATTCTCACAGAACACAGAAAGGTTGCTGTAGAAGTCACATGAAAACAACATTCTCACAGAACAACAGAAAGGCTGCCGTAGAAGTCACGAGGTGCAAAGAGCAGCTGATCATCGACACAACAATACTAAAACAAGTACACAGACAACTCAGATTCGACAAAACTATACTAAAACAGGTACACAGACAACGCAGACACTTACTCGCAGTTTACATAGATTACAAAAAGGCATTCGATAGCATACCACATTCATGGCTCATACAGATACTGCAAAGTCGCGAATTCTAATGAAGATCAATAATACTAATTACAAACTAAACCTAATGGTTCTAGTGACTCTGCAATCCAGAGTTCAGACTGAACTCAGGTCTTTAACTAAACTCTAACTTAAAAACAGATCATTGGAACACGCAAGCTCCCTCACCACGACAAGGTGGAGACGCCATCGAGGGAGTTGCCCACCCCTGGTCTTAAGAAATTAATATAATTCTGATATGGTAGTCATGGTGTTTCATAAATTTTCTATTACAGTTGAAGCCAGTTATAAGTCAATCGATGGGACCTATATTTTTTTGTCCCTTATAAGTGATGTTCCTAATATCTGAATGCACAACAAATCGGCACATCATTGGGTGGGCAAAATAAACATTGAAGAGTTTTCAACTAGGGTTGTTATTTCAGTTTAATTGAAAATTGGTTATTTGAGTTGTGTAATTATTCAATTACCAGTTATGAATCTTGTTCTGTGGTATACATAAAATGGGAAAATAATTAATACTAGATATTACCTGCTCATATAATGAATGGAAATCTTGTCATTTAATCTCATAAACTTGGAGTATAACTCAAAACTTCTATGAACTTATATAACAAATTATTAGGTGGTGCCATTTTTAGGATACAGCACACCTGCAGATTTTGTCTTTTTAGAGGAACTGCAATTAATTTAATTTGTATTCATTAATTTTTAAATTATTAATAATGACAAAAAATTTTGCAGTCAGGGAATAAAGAGAGAAAAAAGCAACAAATTAGCTTTTTATGATGTTTTTTTTATTTTTAAATAAATTACACTGATGGCAGGCCGGGGTAAAACAGGATGAAAAGTAGGGTCATCACACAGGAGAGTACAGCAAAATGAAAAATTATCACCCTTATAGCCAAATTTTCCATTATTTCTGAATCCACTATATCCGAAGAAAAATACACACAAAACATGGGTTTTTCGCTGGGACCGGACGCGTTTGTCTCTTATATCCGAATTTCCCCTAGTTCCAAATTGCTCAAACTTGTCTCTGAAGCTATAATTAATGCTGTAATGTAGAATTGATCATGGGAATGTTCTTCAAGTAGATAAGTTGTCACTAAAATGGGAACATTAAAATTCACAAATTTAAATTAATGACAAGACAAATAAATAATAGAACAGGAATATAAGACCTATATTCATACAAAGATCTTTATCTGATATCTTCTACTGTGATTAATTATTAATCTAAATGATAATGATTTAAATGTAAGCCTAATGTTTCAACTTTAAATTCATGATGCACTACTTTAATTATTTATTATTAATATTAAAAATATGTTACCATATAATTTATTTTATATATAAATTTTTGTTATATTTTACTATTTTATAATATAGAACACTGCCTTTTTTAAAATTCAAATTTGATGTATTAGAACATATACACAATATTCTATTCTGAAACTGATGCTGACATTTTTTGAAAAGCCAGATCGTTTCAGAGATATCTATTTTGTGTAAAACAATTTCATTAATTATCATCAAGCGTACAGTAAGAAATGATAAGCTAAAATAAACTGATATATTTGTAATAATTGTTAGAGTTTGTTAGAGGTTGTTGTTAGAGTTTTTTTGGTGCATCAGCAACAAAGGCTATAGTGCATCAAAAAGCAGTAACTGTAGTTTGTCAAGATTGATGTCTTGGGAAAGATGATGATTATATTTTATAGAGGAGATTTATATCTGATAGAAAAGTATTATGTGGGTAATCACAATTATTTATTCATATATGATTATAAATTAACATAGGTATATGTAATGTAACTTCTGGAATTAAAATATTTGGTTAAATATTAGTCATTGATAGTATTAAATAATTTTTGAGATGAGTCTGTTAGCCAATTTCTTGTCTTACTTTTTACTAAACTCATTGTGGAAAAAACTGTTCACATACATATATCCTCAAAGTGTCATGCAATTTGTGGGACAGTCCCACATTTCCTGAAGCAATTCTGTTGTCCTACACGCAATAGCCAAATGTCACACTTTTAGGCTGATTTATTTTGTTATTGTCGATAAATCTGATAAAATATTTATTAAACATTATACTTATACTGTTTAACATTGATGTTGATAGTCACCACACAAAGCACAACACCAAGGAGCACCCAAGCATCATACTCACCAGTCAACTGCTAGATGGCATAATAGCAGAAACCAATGAACTTCGATAGTTCCTTGGATAGCTCACAGAAAGATGTAGACAAGAGTAGATCTATCACAAGGTTTTTCTGTCATTAATAAAATCAAGACAGACAGCTGGAGTGCATTGAACAATGAGACACTATCAAACTTAATGTATGCAAAAATAAACAAATTTTCTAAAGAAGCATGTTTTAACATTGTTTAGAAAGCATGTTTAGAAAATTGTCAGTACACTAACAAAATTTAAGTCAGCTATATGGATGTATAATATAATGCATATAAAAGAATGAACATATGTAGATTATACATCAGAAATGAAAAACTATTTGTCCAGCAAAAATAGTGTGAGACATTGGAGAGTATACAAGTTGTAGAAAATAATGATAGAATTTTTGCTTCATACTTCCTTAAGTTGGGAAATTGATCTTCTTTGATAAAAATATACAGATTTTTTTCTTCAAAAATATTTTTCAAATCTAAATTACTTTATAAGTCTGTTAGTTCCAATTGAAGTTCATTAGCTGCATTTTCTATATTTACTTAAAAAGTTGCTGTAAAAATCCATATTTCGTTTTCTCAGTTAAGGAATTTTTCATTTTATTTATTTAATTTGTAATATTTTGTGTAATGAGGGTTACACAAAATATCAATGTGGGCCATATGTGGCACAGAGGCTGCAGGTTGCCCATCTCTGGTATAGAGCATAGCCTTTTTTAAAATTCAAATTCGATATATTAGAACATATATACAATCTCTCCAAAATCAATAAAATTAATGGAAGTGGAAGAAACTCTGGAGTTTTAATGCCACATTTACAATATTCTATTCTGAAACTGATGCTGATCTACGAATAAGAGTGAACACATTTTTAGTAAAAAATTGAATTAATTTTTGTAGTAGGCTTGATTTTTACTTAGTTAATAAATGTATAACTATAAATGGAATAAATATAGAAAAATGAAGTTAAATATAAAAATAATTTATTAAATCCAAAAAACACAAAGTGTTAATAAGGTTTATTGAAAACGATAATAAATCAACAAACAAGTTAGAAAAATATAACTTGTTTAATTATTATGCAAACAATCAAAAATAGCAATAAAGTTATCAAATAATAATCCACTTATCAACTAAACCTTAAATTACTTAAACTATTAAACTTCTACTCATGCTACAAGAAAATATCTATTTGATTGGATTGACATTTCACAATATTACTTATACTTTTGATTTATACCACCACAAACTTCATTGAGATCAAATAACCTTAAAAATGACTTAAATAAAATGCTCACATTCAAGCTCATTTATTTAAAACTATCAGATAGTTTCTTTTTTTCTACTCACAGAATATTACAATGACAATTGAGTCATTCATTTTTACAATTATAATAATTTAATATCATATTTATAATGTTTATAATTCCAACGAAAAGTGTCAATTCTTTAACTCTATTACGAAATCCCAATTTGACAGTAATGTTATTCAGAATGGATGACATGCATTCTTGAAATGAAACAATTTCATTTCTTATTGCCATTTTTGGAAGATTGAGTAAGCAGTATATCTGTACCCTTAACTAAATAAAACACCCAATAAATAAATAAATATAATAAGAACTAAATAGAAATAAGAGAGGTTGGTATTGTTAACTAAATGAACAACAGCTCAAAGGCAGGAAATACATTTTAACGAAAGTTTATTATGCGGTAGAATCGCTTTCGATTACATATAATCCTCCATATAATATATAATATATATAATTATTTTTTTTCTACTCACAGAATATTACAATGACAATTGAGTCATTCATTTTTACAATTATAATAATTTAATATCATATTTATAATGTTTATAATTCCAACGAAAAGAGTCAATTCTTTAACTCTATTACGAAATCCCAATTTGGCAGTAATGTTATTCAGAATGGATGACATGCATTCTTGAAATGAAACAATTTCATTTCTTATTGCCATTTTTGGAAGATTGAGTAAGCAGTATATCTGTACCCTTAACTAAATAAAACACCCAATAAATAAATAAATATAATAAGAACTAAATAGAAATAAGAGAGGTTGGTATTGTTAACTAAATGAACAACAGCTCAAAGGCAGGAAATACATTTTAACGAAAGTTTATTATGCGGTAGAATCGCTTTCGATTACATATAATCCTCCATATAATAGATAATATATATAATTATTTTATAAAATACATATAATTATTTTATTTTGTCCGTTGAATTATGGTAGCTGAGGAGGATTATATGTAATCGAAAGCGCTACTACCGTATAATAAACTTTCGTTAAAATGTATTTCCTGTCTTTGAGCTGTTGTTCATTTAGTTTTTAACGTTTGGCAGCATAGAATTTTTGGAATTATTTGTTGGTATTGTTGTTGCAATCTGCTGGAAAATAGTTTTATTCTGCAATATTATTATTAAATGCATAGTTATTGTTTATTAAAGAATACAAGTTACCATTTACAAAATTTGTCCATAATGATTAATGTCCAATAAAAACATAATGAGGACTATACAGAGCTTATACATATAATAGGCTCTCAATATCTGTTAATCTCCCAATTTAATATTTGTTATAGTCACCATCAACTTTTTAACATTATTAAATTTTTATTCATTAATAGATCTCTTATTCTTCTTATGTCACTATTAGTTTTGTACCTTATACATCATATGTCATTCTTAATGAAAAAATTTTTTATCTAATCTGCATTTTTGAAAAAAATTTCATGCTCATATTTATAGAGTCAACTGAAGAAACAATATAGTAATTCCTAATTAATAAACAAAGTTGAAAATTATTGTTAATTTAGATGCTGTCTAATAAACAGGTCACACTGGAGATGAATATAGGATATTTTTCTGTATTTTACTCATTTTCAGTTTAGTTCTGTATTACAATTATTTTAGGTCTCTCTTGGTATTGTTTTATATAGTATTTTCTTATTGTTGTTACACATATTCACTAGTGCTTTGACTTTTCTGAATGATGTTTCCAATTTTTAAAGGCCATTTTCTTTGAATTTAAACTTTATCAAAATTTGCTCTTATATATTTTTATGTTTATAATTGATAAGATATCTCATTCATTGCTATTATGTACAGCATATCAAGTAGGGGAAAACATAGATAGATAATAAAATGATTATTAATAAAAACCTTACTTTTTGATTTTTTTGTGGAACTAATTATTTAATGAGATTATGCATATATATTATTCATCAAGACTGCTCAAATAAAATCAATATTAATAAAAAAGGTCTTCAATAGTCAAATACTAAGTACATTAAAAACATTTTCAAAAATAACATGCTTGACTACTAAAGGGCATATTTATTAATACAAGATTATCTAATTAATATTATCAAATTAAAAAAATAATTATAATATGATCAGTATCTATGTTAATATTTGTATTTTATAAATACAGATAGTCCTTGACTTAGGACCATTCTTATTTATGATAAGGATATAATTGATATGTTCTGTGATTGTACAATGCAATTCACATATATACAAATCCATGAGTAATGGACTATGTACTAATAGCATCTCTTTTCTATGTTTCCTGTAGTTTTTTGTTTGTTAAATATTGGTATAGAGCAATCCATAAATTTAGAGTATTTTCAACTACTGACTGCATCAACTTATGACCTCAAAGTTTAAACTGAATCCTGTCGCATGTCAAGGACTACCTGTATATAATATTTATCTTTAGCTATTAAAATATAACAATATATAAAAACAAATATAAAAAAACTTACTTTTAATTTTGGGTAAATTGTGCGAATCATTGAAATATTGAGAGAATTTAAAACTTTTGGACGATTCAATGTAATTACACCTTTATTATCCATTTTTTCTAAAATTACTTCTTGACTATCTGAAGACATTGTTCTCTAAAATTTTAGAATCAATTATAATTTATTTAATAATTTTGATATATTTTTCTTTATACAGGGTGTAAATTATCTCCTTCAAAAAAACTACACTACGACATAAACGAAATTCAGGCGATTAAAGTGATATAAGACACTTGGGATCGCAAATCGCAAGCCCGGGCGGGGCGAAGAAGAAGAGCTGCAACGTCATTGCAGAAAAATTGCGTCGTTGACTGTTGATTAATTTAGTTTAACCAGTTCGACAAGGTACACTGTTCTTATGGATCAGTTTGACAACAATGAGTTAGTGCACTGGCAGCAAGACGGCTGTACCAAGAATGCTACCATCATTCGAAGCCCACGCCATTAAACTTAGTTTGAGGTTCAATTTATGGCGTTGCTTGCGATTTGCGACCCCAGGTGTCTTATATCACTTTAATCGCCTGAATTTTGTCTACGTCATAGTGTAGTTTTTTTGAAGGAGATAATTTACACCCTGTATAAAAATTATTTAAGATTAAAATAAGATTAATCAAAGTAATCAAAATTAATAAATATAAAATAACAATTTATAATTTCTTTCTTTGATATTTTATATTTACTAATATCAATAATACCATTATAATATCTCATCTATTACAAGTATACATCATTATAATATATTATTGAAATAGGAGAAAAGGAATTATGTTATAAAGGTTTAGATGGTTCTTAATTAAAAGTTGGAATGGGTAACTAAGTTTAATTTGTTAAAAGTCAAATATTTCCCTATTGTATTGTTTTATTATTATTTTTTGCCATTTAACTTATTATTTAATTTCATCATTTTAAATTTGACATTTCATATTTATTCAACTTAGTTGTCATAAACATGACTGAGATAGTTAAAGTGATTAGATGTCCCAGATTAGTTGGTTCGAGTCTTTGTCCCGGCTTGAAAAAAATGTCCTGGATTTGTCCTGGTTTTTACTTATAAGTAAATAGTTCATATTGAAAAAAAAAGATTAACTAGATTTAATTAAAAAAAAAATTAGCTTCTGAAGAATTCTTCCCCACTTTTACTATGCATAGAATATGGCCACCTTAATATGGATGAATAAATCTGAAGAAAAAGTAATAAAAATAATAATAAAATATATTATTATTTATGTTTCTTTATCTCTTCTTGCTTTCTTTTTGCAATTTTTTAAATAAATTTTTTCTTCATTGTTTTTCAAAAAAAATTTTTTAGATTTTGTCCAATCACACACTCTTATATCCTCTACACCAGGGCTGGCCCTAGGCAGTAGGCAAGATAGTCGACTGCCTACGGTGGCAAAACCACCTGAACTAGAGTGGAAAAAAATAAACACAACCCATAGGGGTGGCATTTTTTGGGTTTGCCTACGGCAGCAAAACGCTAGGGCCAGCCCTGTCTACACCTCCCAATATCTAGAGTGTCCCCAGTTGAAGCTCAGAAAATCTGGTCACTTTAGAGATTGATCTAAGCTTAATATTTACTAAAAAATATTAAGCCTAGATCATTATTTGTTTTACATGTCAGGAATATTTAAATAATGGGAATATTATCTAACTTATAAATTCAATGATTTTAAGTAAATGCAGTAGAGTACTGAAGTTACCATTCAATATTTTAAATTAGAACTTCAAAAATGCCTAGTTAGACGATGTGCTGTGGATGTTTGTAAAAACAGTAAAATGAAAACAAATCAATATATATTTTCTAAATGTGGTAAAAAAAGGATTTTAAAGTGCAAAAGTAATGATATGGCCAATTCTGCCAAATTACAAATATACTGGTCCAATTTGTGAATGAATGATGATTATCTAAGAATATGTTAAAATAAATGAACTTTTAACTAACTTGTAAGTACAATTAAAATTGAAAGAACTGAATGACATATTACATCAGTGTAAAAGCTACTCCCCTTTCCAATCAGGGAAAATTAAGGGTAGGGCCAGTTCCAACCATGGGCTGCACCCACATCCGTGGAGGGGGGCCAGATGGTGAAGGACGGGAATCACCGGGCCGGGCCTAGTACCCTGAAAAATTCGGGACCAGACCAGGGTCCTCCTGCATGGCATGCTGATAGCGTCACTACTAGGCCATCCAGCCGCCTAACTTCATGTTTATTCAGTGAAAGCAACTCTTTAGTTCGCTGAGCAGAGCAACCAAAAATGAGAGCCTTCGCCTGCCTAAGACCAGAGATAGACCTCCAGGAAATGAGATGATGGGCTGCCAACTAGTCCTTGACAACCTGCCCAAAAGCATCAGGTCCAATGCCCAGGGCAGGTTCAGATCCAAGCCCATCAGCAACCTCATTGCCCTTCAATCCCCTTGTGCCCCAGCACCAAAACAAGTTGCACCCTGTTCTTGGTAGCCAGTTCTTCAATGAGAAGACGACATTCCCAAACAAGCTTTGAAACAAAGCGGGAACTATCAAGTGCTCTAAGAGCAGCCTGATTATCAGAAAAGATGTAAATATGCTTACAAGCATAATCCCTATCCAGCTTGATTCTAACACATGCAGAAATAGCAAAAATTTCTGTCTGAAAGACAGTGGCAAACTGCCCAAGGGAGTAGGAATAAAGCATCTGCGTCCCTCACAGTAATTTTTTTGGGTAGTTCGCAAAACATGAAGTTAATATACAGGTTGATAATCAAAACTCCGTCAATCAATATTCCGGTTCCATCAGTTTTCGGACTGAATGTCGGAGCGCATTTTTAAATTTACTGCATTGACTTGCCATTGTTTTCTGGAGGTGCCGTTTATGTTTTGACAGGCCTGTACTCCATATTCAGATGTTTGGTCATGCTTGCAACCAGGGTTGCTAGATTGGTTTTTTGATACCAAATGAGCACTTTTTATCTTTTTTTAGGCATGGTTGGCGTTAGAAGTTTTTTAACATTTTGGCGTTTTTTCTGGCTTTTTTTTTTTTGCTTATTGGCATTATATAAAATCTTTTAACTTCTTTCAAGGGTACAGTAATGAATTAAAATTTTGCAGAACTATTTTATTTAATTGAATTAACATTCTGTAGAACCGGAAATAATCTTAATACTAGCACTCGTGAGCAGGCCATTTTGCGATATAATACATATAAAACTTTATTTTAGAAACGTTTTCGGCTATACTAAGCTTTCATCAGCTTACACTCTCAATATTCGTTTAATTCTAGAACATAGAACTTGGATCGAAAATTCGAATTCTTTAACATTTAAAAATTAAAATATTTATGACGTTACATTAACTATAAAATTTAAATATTAAAATCTAAAAATATAAAGAGTACAAAAACATGTTGGATAAATATATGCTATGAACATATAATTACGGTTTTATCTTATTATTATTATTATTAAATATCTTATTATTTTAAATAATAATCGAATTCATTAACATCTCTAAATTAACAGTTTATAAATAGAACTAATTCTATCTTCTTTCAGATAAAAGAAAAAATGCTATTGCATTTTTTCTTTTATCTGAAAGAATAAAAGATATTTTATCGGGTTAGAACCAATAAAAATGTTTTGGTTTTTTAGTTAACATTTGTTGTTCTGATCTTGTCCTGCCTTTTGTCTTAAAACGTATTTCCAGGGTTGTGGGAGATTTAGTGATTGTCTTTCATTAATTACTTCACCATTTCTACTTCCTTCATAAATTTTAATTTCTTCAGTCATTGCCAATTCTTTTACGTCATCCACCCTTTTTACCACTTTCGCCCTATTCCAGTCTATTTTAACGTCATATTCGTATGCTCTTCTTGATAGCGCTGTAGTTAAGAGCCCTTTCTTAATATTAGCCTCATGTTCATTCAGTCTGTCTTTTAGGTTTCTTGCAGTAGTGCCGATGTACACCTCCTTCTTCTGTTTGTCGATATTTTCTAGGGGGATTTCGTATACTCCTGTTTTTTCATGCCTGCTGTATTTATCTTTCACGTTTTTTTAGCAGATTGGAGATTGTACTAGATCTTTTGTACGCCGGCTTCTTTTTATTCACCTTAATAACTTTCTGTACCGTTCTATATCTTCCTAACGCATCTGATATTACCTCATAACTTTGTTCCGTTGTTTGGCTACCATCCGTGCCGTTCTGATTTTGCTCTACTCTTCTACTATCTTCTCTTTCTCTATTTATCTTTATTTCTTTAAAAGTTTTGTTTACTAGCTGTTTCATATATCCGTGTTTCTCTGCTATTCTAATGATAGTTCTCAGCTCTTCTTCCAGGAATCCTTCAGTGCTGCAGTGTATCAGGGCTCTGTAGAAATAAGATTTTATGACAGCTTTTTTGTACTTCCATCTGTCGTTAGACCACTTCGGGATTATTACTTTGGTGTTTGTAGGTTTCCTGTACACTTTCGTTTTGATGTTATTATTCTCGTATATTATCTGTACATCTAAGAAGTGTATTTTATTTTCTTCTTTCTGCTCCAGAGTAAGTTTTAGGCCATAATCTTGGGTGGAGAAGCCCCTCTGCAATTCTTTGGACATATATCTTTTGAGCTCCAGATGACAAACACATCATCTACGTATCTGACGTATAAAGCCGCCTCTTCTATAATACTGCTCACTATCGTTTCTTCGATTGATCTTAACACCAGCTCTGCAAGAACTCCTGCCAGCGGGCTTCCTATTGGTACCCCTCTCGTTTGTTGGTAAAATTTTCCATTGTACCTGTAAAAAGAATAATAACAAAGTAAGTTAGCAAGGTCTCTACAAAGGCTCGGGTTGTGTGCTGCGATCAGAAGGTACGCCAGTAGAAATCTATACAGGCATAGGCATGTCGGTGCGATATTCAATGAAGGGTAGAGCTTTTCAGAATCGAGCGTTGTAAATGTAGGATTCCCCCTAAATTGTATTCCATTAAGCTTCTCAATGAATTCTGTCGTTGAGTTCACCGTATAGTTGTATCCTGCGATCTTCAACATGATCCACTTGGCCATAGCTCTTTCTAGATGGTAGGTTGGAGATCTGCACTTTTCGACGATCGGCCGAAACTTTAGGGGGTCTTTATGCGTTTTTGCATATCCGAAAAGTCTCGGACATGCTGGGTTACTAATCTTTTTCACCCTCAGGAAATCAGGAAGGTTCTTGTTTTTTAATATTTTGTTGCATCTTTTTTCTAATGCTAGAGTCGGGTCTTTCCAGCAATTTCCAGCAAGATTGCCCCTGTTTGATGTATATACTCTTCCATAAAATTGTCATACATCTGTCTTTTTAGTAGTACTAATTTTCTAGACTTATCCTCTCTAGTTATTGATAGATTTTCAGTAGATAGCCATTCGTATGCTTCTTTCACTAGCATTCTTTCTTTTCTAACTTGGTGGTCGATTTTAGCATTTCTTTTCTTAATTTTGATTGTTTCTTCCACAAATTTCCATCTGTACCTTTCTTTTTCAGCTTCCCTCATATTCATAATGATTTTT
>AYEL01008912.1:0-27684 GCA_000484575.1 Olivierus martensii | reverse complement strand
CTACTCAGCAATTTATTTCTGATCACCTTTAATTAAATGAAACAATGTCATTCTAGTCTATACATGTTTTCTCACATGTTACCATAAACCCTCCATAAACCGCCACCCTCTTTTACCGCCAGAGAGGACCTTCGAACCGATGGTGGCGGCTTAAAGAGGTTTGACTGTATATATATACATCAAAAATCCGGAATTTTCGAAAATCCGGCAACATTGGGATCCGAGGATTGCCGGATTTTTGATTATCAACCTGTAACCTGTATTGTTTTTAATTAAATAAGCATTCGGATCGGCACACGAATAGTAGTGTGAGGGCCACGAATTTGCTCCCCCCTGAACGGAGACAGAGTCGGGAATTTGGAAGAAAGGAGACACGCTTTATCAAAACAACAACGAAGATATACGATGATACGTCGTATGGAACTTCGTCCACAATAACAATAAATCGCTGAGACTGTTTACATCCATGTACGAACCAGATGTCAGATTCGCGCCGAATAGTTGCGAATCTGACATCTGGCTCGGCGAACGTTCCGAGAAGTAATCCCGAGAAAAAGGTGAGAGAAAGGTCACGGGTATTTAAGGGCCCGCGCCGCCCTCGATCGGTACTTGGTTCACTTCTAATCTCGTACTACCCGTCCACTGTTTGTACTAGTTCTATCACTACGCTCGATTTAAGTCAACCTCCGCTTGATCGACAATTGTCCGCTAGTTCTGAAGTTATCTGTTCTCAACATTCCTCCATTTTTATTACCTTGTGTATTTATTATTCACTATCCTTCCAAGCCGCCTTGATGTCCGGGCCACTACGATCTCGGAATCCTCCGATTGAATGAACGAGATCCGTCCACGTCCTCCAGAAGTGATAATAAATCCGTGTTCCAGAGCTGAGAAAAGGAAGATTGTGGAAGCAACGATCCGTCAGTTGCATTCATGAGTGATTGGAATATCTTCATCGGTGTATTAAGGACTAAAGACTTTTTAATTGTATTTGGACTAAAGACTGTTTGTGTTGGCGTTCGCCATCAGTCGTCATCCACTCTTTGGAATTGTAACAGGTACTTCTCTTTAATCAAGAGATGAAATCTCAAAAATCTCTCTATATATAATAAAGGAAGTTCTTGTTGAATCATCGTCTCTATTTTATCCGCCGACCCTCATTTCTCATCCTTATGCGCGCCTCATATCGCTCTTTAGGCCAACGCCTGTCAATATCATCCTCGGGCCTTACAGTAGTTTTTGCAAAAATTTAATCAATTTTGGTACGCACCCTTAAAAAGCTTCGTCAGACGTAGTATAAGCGATCTTATTATATATAATTCTTGATCAAAATAATCTTCAGTGATAACCTATATACTGAATGTCATAAAAATAAATAGTTCCGTAGCCGTATCGCCAATATTGTACTAATAATGCATAGTTATGTAGTCATTATTATTACTGCATATTTGGTGTATTTGGTAATTTAATCCTTTGAAGAACAAAAGATGAAAATATGAGAAGAGTATAAAAAAAGATAAGGAAAAACAGAAAGAATCCTGCCAGAAAGGGAATCTTTTAGTCACCTCTTAGAACCCACAGATTAGATAGTGGATGAATTCTGTTCCTATTCACAGGGATTGTTGCTATATATTCTATACTAGTTAATATATTCAATGCTGTCCGCGTAATATTTAAATACAGTTCATTTATATAAATAATAATTTAAATATAAAAAGGTATAGGAACAATTCGATAAGCCATAGGCTATGTTGTCCCTACTTTAATTGCTTAGCGGTATATTGTGTTAATGGGATAAAACAGGGGTCCTAAATTTTTTCACATGAAATATATTTTGTGGATGTATACAGTATGCATCTAAAATTTAAATTTAAAAAAATTGTAGAAGCTGTAACATCGAGTTTTTTAATGCAGTAATTGTATTTTTATTGAACTTGTTAAACCAAAATTCTGTAAATCAAAATATTGTAAATTAAAGGATTAACTGTAAGCCTATATAATTTATTAATTCTGGCAAAACTGATAAGGAAAAGTTTTATAAGGAAACTTTTAACTATTGAAAATACAAGGAAATATTAAAGATTTAGGTGATAAAGTAAGACATTCTTTTCAAAAAGATTTTAGCATTTAAAATTTCGAAATATAGTACTTAATTTTCCTAGTATTATTTACACGGCAATTGCAATACATAAATTATATTCTAATATCATTTTAATATTCATGCAGTAAAACTACATTTGATCTCCAAGAATACAGTTTGCAGTAAGTATTGTACAGTATTAAGTATTGTATCTGTTGTTATAAAATATTTTTCATTAGACCAGCATTTCCCAATTATGTTTCGCGGAAGATCTGTGTGTTCCGTAAAAAATTATGAAAATTAATGTGTGTCTCATATGATTTAATTAAAATACAATGTCAAGTTGAAACTGGGATCGCTAGTTTATTTTACATAATTACAATTTAATAATAAATGTTTGTTTTGCCTAATTTATTTATTTATTAACATCTATCTACACTATAAAATAACCAAAATGCTCCGTAAAAATTTCAGGATTTGTGAAGTGTTCCGTCATAAAAAAAGTTTGAGAGATGCTGCATTAGAATAATACTGTTCGATAAACTAAATACCGTACTGTACAGTGGGTGATTGGTTAGCGAACATAATCCGTTCTAAGATAATGTTCGTTAACCGATCATCGATTTACCATAGGTTTTTATTGGGAATTTAATTAATTCGTTCTGGGGACACAAAAGAGTAAATAAAAAATTATATAATTTCTTACTACGTTTATTTATATGTAATAATCATAATATATACATACATAGTCTTGCATTTTCATCTATTATGTTTATTTTCCGTTAAAGAATCTCCAATATCGATTGCTTTTCTCTCTTCAGGATTTTTCGGAAGTGATTAATAGCATTATCGTTGTAGAGATCCCAAGCCTATTGACCTCATCCTGGTATGGATGCATTCTAAGACCAAAATGTTGTAAAATCTCTTTAATAAATCTTTGGTTTGTTTTAAGTTGTCTCCGAGTTCATTTTAATCGGGAAAAACTATTATTCTCTCAGAGTAAAGAGAAAAAACCGAGCACTAAGCAGAAATAAACCTTTATTTCTGCTTAGTGCTTGGTTTTTCCTCTTTGATTAGTTGCAGAATGTCTATGTCTTCAGTACTATTCTCCCATTCTTACCCATATCTCCACGTATTCGCAAGCACTAAGCATGTCATTCCGTTAGGTTAGTTAAGTCGTCATATCCACGTGTGATATTTTTATCTGGAGGCGACTACTTATAACGATCATCATAGGCTGGCCAACACTCATGATGGGGTAAACCAAATGGTTGAAGGATGAAGTTCAGTGAGCCGGACCAAGACCCCTCCTGAAAAATTGGAGGAATGGGACCCGGATCCTCGATGATGGTAAGCCACAGCTTTACCACGCAGCCATCCGGCCGACCTGTCGTTCCGTCAGTTCGCGGGTCCCGCGGTTTGTTCTGTGAAGTGTTCGTTGTACGAATATAAAAATCTTTCCCGAAAGTGTTCGTTATCCGATCACCCACTGTATTGGAAACTTTTTAGCTCACTTTCGGAAGGAAAATGAGATTTCTGAGTCGTCATGCTGTGTCTGGTAAGTTTTGAACTAAATAGGAAATTTTGATGAAATTTGATGATGATGATTGATGATATACTATTAAAGATTATCTCGAAGCCATATTATTTTATCCTCTAGCTTTAAACATTTAAAAACAGCGAGAGAGAGATTTCTGAGATACTCTCTATATATCCTAAACTATTCATTCAATTTTGTATTAAATATACAAAATTAATCATGCCATTTAATATAAGTTAATCTCGACGCTCAAATTACTCTCTTATCTGCATTTATTTAAAAATGGCGGGCATTGAAACTTCAAAGTTTTTTCCCTAATAACTATTGAATTGTTTGAATTGAAATCAAATAATTCAATAATTATTTTTATAAAATTTAATAATAGTCTGATCACAAATAAAATTAACCTCTAGATTAGTATTCCCAGCCGGTGTGCCACGAGATATTTTGGGGATAAAAGTATATTTTAAATCATTTTAAAACTTAAAATATACTTTTATTTTCAAAATATCTCCCGGTACACCGGCTGGCAAACACTGCTTTAGAGTCTAGATTTATCCGTTTAAAAATGACGGACATACATTCATCTGAGTTTATCCTCTAATACAGCGTTTCCCAAACTTTTTCTATGACGGAACATTTCACAAATCCTGAAATTTTTACGGAACACAAATTTTAAAATTTTCGTTATTTTATAGTATAGGTAGATATTAATAATAAATAAATTAGGCAAAACAAACATTTATCAAATTGTACTATATAAAATAAACTAGCGATTCCAGTTTCGACTTGGCACAGTACTTTAATTAAATCATATGAGACATACAGTATGTCTCATACGATTTTTTTTTATTTATTTATTATATATATTAATTTTCATAATTTTTACGGAACTGGAAATTTACGGAATTTTCATATTTATTAGAGCAGCGTTTCCCAAACTATGTTCCGCGGAACATAGTTTGGGAAACGCTGCTCTAATAAATATGAAAATTCCGTAAATTTCCAGTTCCGTAAAAATTATGAAAATTAATATATATAATAAATAAATAAAAAAAAATCGTATGAGACATACTGTATGTCTCATATGATTTAATTAAAGTACTGTGCCAAGTCGAAACTGGAATCGCTAGTTTATTTTATATAGTACAATTTGATAAATGTTTGTTTTGCCTAATTTATTTATTATTAATATCTACCTATACTATAAAATAACGAAAATTTTAAAATTTGTGTTCCGTAAAAATTTCAGGATTTGTGAAATGTTCCGTCATAGAAAAAGTTTGGGAAACGCTGTATTAGAGGATAAACTCAGATGAATGTATGTCCGTCATTTTTAAACGGATAAATCTAGACTCTAAAGCAGTGTTTGCCAGCCGGTGTACCGGGAGATATTTTGAAAATAAAAGTATATTTTAAGTTTTAAAATGATTTAAAATATACTTTTATCCCCAAAATATCTCGTGGCACACCGGCTGGGAATACTAATCTAGAGGTTAATTTTATTTGTGATCAGACTATTATTAAATTTTATAAAAATAATTATTGAATTATTTGATTTCAATTCAAACAATTCAATAGTTATTAGGGAAAAAACTTTGAAGTTTCAATGCCCGCCATTTTTAAATAAATGCAGATAAGAGAGTAATTTGAGCGTCGAGATTAACTTATATTAAATGGCATGATTAATTTTGTATATTTAATACAAAATTGAATGAATAGTTTAGGATATATAGAGAGTATCTCAGAAATCTCTCTCTCGCTGTTTTTAAATGTTTAAAGCTAGAGGATAAAATAATATGGCTTCGAGATAATCTTTAATAGTATATCATCAATCATCATCATCAAATTTCATCAAAATTTCCTATTTAGTTCAAAACTTACCAGACACAGCATGACGACTCAGAAATCTCATTTTCCTTCCGAAAGTGAGCTAAAAAGTTTCCAATACAGTGGGTGATCGGATAACGAACACTTTCGGGAAAGATTTTTATATTCGTACAACGAACACTTCACAGAACAAACCGCGGGACCCGCGAACTGACGGAACGACAGGTCGGCCGGATGGCTGCGTGGTAAAGCTGTGGCTTACCATCATCGAGGATCCGGGTCCCATTCCTCCAATTTTTCAGGAGGGGTCTTGGTCCGGCTCACTGAACTTCATCCTTCAACCATTTGGTTTACCCCATCATGAGTGTTGGCCAGCCTATGATGATCGTTATAAGTAGTCGCCTCCAGATAAAAATATCACACGTGGATATGACGACTTAACTAACCTAACGGAATGACATGCTTAGTGCTTGCGAATACGTGGAGATATGGGTAAGAATGGGAGAATAGTACTGAAGACATAGACATTCTGCAACTAATCAAAGAGGAAAAACCAAATAACTTGGTAACTTTATAAACACAACAAAATAATTTTATAAACACAACAAAATTTTTTAATAATTCGTGAATTTAGCTGTCCCACGTGGGACAATCTATTTTTGTTCAAAAAGCAGGACGTCCTACAAAATTCGGGACGTCTGGCAATGCTGATCGCTAGGTACAGTAACGATAGACTCTTAAGTAGACGCATATAGTAACAGTAGACTCTTAAGTAGATGCACACTTGTCAGACTCACGACTAGATAACTGATTCTCATCACGCTAGTGTTGCCGAATACAGTATTGTTGTGTAGATAACTGATTCTCATCATGCTAGTGTTGCTGAATACAGTATTGTTATGCCATCATGCTAGTGTTGTCGAATACAGTATTATTATGTATTATTTATCAGCGATGATATTTACTTATAATTTTATTAAAGAATGGATGTTTATATTAGTTGTGACAGTGTGTAGACGATGTGTATGTAATAAGACGATAAGAAACGACCCGCTTCATTGTGTTGTCTGTATTGCCTTGTAGAAAGGTTTAACCTGAAAAATTACCAGTACAATAAAATGTTGTTATAATTTTTATATAAGGAATTTTTTAAGAAAGCACATAAGAAGTATTAGTGTACATAGTGTTGCCATATTTTCGAAAAATCCCTAAAACATATCAAAATTGAAAATTCCTTTTCTGCTACTGTCCCAATTAACCAGTGTCCCAATTAAGCGGAATGTATATCTTTTTTATCATTTATTTATCATTCTAAGGTGTCACTCTGTTTAAATTCCTTTTGTGATTTTCAGAGGTGGAGAGTGACACACCTTACATTTGATCCAAATTCCATGTCCCCACACTATCCTATTTTATTCTCACTTTTTCTTCCATTGACAAAAGTTATGTATATGTACGTGTGTGTGTGTGTGTGTGCGTGTGCGTGTGCGTGTGTACGTGTACGTGTACGTGTGTGTGTGTGTGTGTGTACGTGTGTGTGTGTGTACGTGTGTGTGTGTGTGTGTGTGTGTGTGTGTGTACGTGTGTGTCTTTTAAAAATAAGTAAATATGAGGGTAGTTCAAAAAATAAGTTTTGTATACAAATATTTTTAGAGCTAGTGGACATATAGGTAAAATAGGTAAAATCAGTAGTGAGCTTTGGGGACTTGCATGAGCCCTTTGTTAAATTTGTCTAATTTGCAAGCCCCTTGTTCTTTTTGTTTACTTGCTTATTTATTCCAAGAAAAACATGTCCTGCATATCATTATCATATTTTGACTTGCATTAATCTTTCTCTTCCTTGTATTTGCATATCTGAATGCACATCTCAAATAGTGATGATCTGGAGATAATGCCCTCCAAAGCAGGGTAGGCGTGTAGGGACTAAGTGCACAAAAGAGTTTTTGAAACATGGGAAGGGTGAAAATTAGGATCTCGTCTGGTTTCGTTTAAGTTTGTTCAAATGCATTGTAAATAATCTAAAATTTAAACAGGTGCTGGAAAATGCTATCTGCTTTCAATATATTTTTATTGTTGGGTATCAAATTGTTTAACATCAAGATGACGAAGTCCCATTGTTTAGTTTCCATTAAAAGATGTCAATAAATAAGTTTTTTTTTTTTTTTTAAATTTTAAAGATTTTTTTTTATTTTAAAATGTTTTCTTGTGCATGCACAATTATTTGTATTTTCTGTTTTTGTAAAAAGTAAAACATTTAATTAGAATTTGATATTTTGTTTTTATAAGATCAAATGCAAGCCCTTTGTTAAAATTTTCATAGCTCACCATTGGGTAAAATATACTATATACTGGTAAAAATATTCTTCCTCTAGTGATATGTGATATTTAGTGTTAAACTTGCATTTTACAAAAGCACAGCAGCAGTTAGAAGTGATTGAATGTGTGCAGAACATGCCTGCCCTCAGTTCTCAAGGGGACATAATAGTGAACAGATGGGTATTATAGACATAGATAAATGATTAAGTTTAAGCAGTTGTCTATTTTGAATGGACACTTGATATATATGGCAACACTTCTTGATGACAACCTGAGACTCCATTTGGCCAATATGATTTGCTGTTGCTGCCTTTTAACAATAACAGCAAACCATATTGACAAGTTCAGGTGGAAATACCTTGACCATCTCCATACAATCTTGATTTCTTCTTCCAGCATTGAAAGTGATGCTGAGAGAGGAGCATTTCACCAACAATGCAGATGTGAAATGAGCTGTTTGAACTTTCGTCCTTATGCAGAACATGGACTTTTATTAAAAGGGCTTCTTCAATCTTGTTAAGACAGTGTTTTCCAAACTGTGGGGTGTGCCCCACTAGAGGGGGCACACAAGAATTAACAAAAGCATCATTTTTGAGACAAACAAGCAAAAAATAAATTCAAATTGGTGTAGAAAAAAATGAATCAGCAAAAGGGTTATAAATAGAGTAGATATATCCATGTATCCAGAAACTTTCTGCTGTATCTATTTTAAAGACAAAATATCGAACTCGTTTTGTGATTGAAAAAGAATTATGAGTGGTGATATCTTCTATGATACTTATTTGAGAGAATTTATGCCGAAAACAAGCCATTCCCACTCGTCGCATTAAATATTATGTTGTATTAAACATGTATTCTATTTTTCATTTTTTTTGTAATACTGTATTTGTTTAATTGTACAGTATTAAAATTATTACATCACAATAAATATATATTTTTATGTATAAGAACTTTATTTATACAAAATATGATATATTGTTTTGTAGCATTAAATTGTAAGTAGAAAGTATTTATAAAATTAGACTACCATGACAATGAGGGTGCATACCAATTTTTTTATAAAAAAAGGGGGGGCACAGACTCAGAAAGTTTGGAAACCATTGTGTTAAGAAGAAAAATAAGTGTATCAATATCAATGGGGATTATGTTGAAATATAATTTAAGAATGTCTCTTCCTATCCATAATATATTTGTTTTCAAAAATAAAAATTCCTGATGACAGTTGGCTTGTGAAATTTATTTTCAGTCTATCCTTATACATTAAATTTCTACATATCCGTTTCACTAATCAATAAAATTATTCAATATGAATAACTTCTTTATGCTTATAGAATTCTTTGGTTTTGATTGTTTATAAAAACATTTTCTAATAATAATTAAATAAATAGAGTAATTGATTATAATTATGAAAATATTTTTTAAAATGCTTTAATTTCAAAATATATGTATATATTTTTGTTTTCTCAGAGAAATATATTTTCTTTAAAAATTAACAAAAATTCAACAATGTCTATAAATGAAATAAATGCACCTACAAGTGAAGATACTTTAAATATATTGGTAGCCACTGATTGTCACCTTGGATATGCTGAAAGAGATGCTGAAAGAGGTAAATTAAATTTATATTTTTCCACTCTGAGTTGATTATCTAAATTTAAATGAAAAATAATGCCGTCTTAAAAAAATTAGCAATAATTATAAATTGTAAATAAAAGTTTGGAATTTAGTTCTATAATTAGTTAATTGCAAATTTAAATTAATTTCTTTGTAAAATCATTAATTATATTCATTTAAAGAAATATTTACAAAACAATTGTTCATTCTCATTTTCATTACTACATTTGTATTTTAATTTAAATGTAAACATAAAAGTTAAAATAAATTTAATAACAGAATTTGTAAAATTCAAAATTAAAATGTAATATAAAAATATGAATAATTATTTAAATATTGTTAAAATATATAAATAATAAAATATCTTTTACCATAAAATGAATTTGTTGTTTTGTGAATTTAATACTTTCTATTTAAATAAATTAACCCAAAACACTTAAAAATAGGAATTTACAAGATTCTACTCTATAAGTGATGTTAATAGAGCATATTAATGGATACTGCCAAATAATTCAGCAATTTTTTTTTCTGAATGATTGCTATTTCATTTATAAAATTTAAATTATTTAATACAATTTTTTTTAATTACAGACATTTAAATATAATTATTTATTTAATAAAATTAAATAATTTAACTCAAACTATCAATTATTCAAAGATTTACACAAGAATCTTCCATAATACACACACACTTTTATTTTAAAAATAATTTTAAATTATAAATTGAAATACAGGGATTCCTCACTTAATGACTGGGTTTTGTTCTCACGACTCGGTTGTAGAAACGAATTGGTTGGAAGCGAAAAACTTGTTCCTATATTTAAAATATTGGAAACACAAATTCAAATTAAAATTTATATCTTAATTATGACACAAAGTACAGTATTTTTCAGTATCTTAATTATGCACAAAGTACAGTATTTTTCTTCAGTTTTTTTTTTGGAACTACGAGTGTGGGGAAATTACAAACAAAAGTCATAAGCAATGTGCGTATGAGCAAAAACCAAATATTCCATTAAAAAAACAGTCTTAAGCACGGACGTAAGTTCGATATGAGCAAAAACCAAATATTCCATTAAAAAAAATAGTCTTAAGCTCAGATGTAAGTTTGAGCAGTCATTAAACAGGTAGGTTGTTAAGTGAGGAGTACATGTATATATTGTAGTAATGTGAACATTAAGTGATCATAATTTAAAATAAATTATTGAAAATAATTTGCTTTTTATCTCCCAAATACTCTTGTTACTTTCACTCTAACATTTACTCTTTTTACAACTTTTTCATCAATGCAACTCCTTAAACCTACTTCCCAATACATTAACTCATTTATTTGCTTCATATTTACCCCATACAGCTCGGTTTCATACTTTGTATGCTTTTCATTCCTCTCAGACAAAAGCACTTCTGTTTCTTCATATTTATTTTGTGCTTGCATGCCTCATTGAACTGTGCAAAAATTGTTATCAGAGCTTCTCTCATAGAGATGAACTGTGACATTGGCATAATACAGAACCAATATCTTATCTACAAACTTCAAGTCCACCTTGCCTTTAGCATCTTCCCTCACACAATCATCAATGCTCACATTAAAGAGTCATAAGAACATAAAACTTGCCTTACCACCTTCTTCCTCATATATAGATACTTGTCCACAATCATATACATTAAGATAATCTGACACAGTCTCTTCCACAGCTGAGGAAACACTAAACATCCCATATACAGTCATTATTTAATTTCTTCATTCTCAATCACAGAACCATGTCAGTTCAATTTTTATCTGCTTTATGACTATATAAACAAATTATAATAACTAAATAGCATACTCAGCAGTATAATAAATACACTAAAAATTTTTATTTAGTAATGTTTTCAATATCAGAAATATCATCGTCAGCATTCCATTAAGAACAATCATTAACAGAACTGCATCAAAGTTCGAAGAATTTGTGCTTTCAATTTTAAATATATTTCTTGCACGGGTTCATTTATCTTTTTATAAAATGTGTAATTAATTGTAATTATATTTTATACATTTTATATATTTTATATATAAATTGGTGATTAAATTACACATGATCTATAAGGAAAGACTTAACTTATAATAATTATGTATATTTTATAAATTAATTTATATTCTAAATTATAAAAAATGCTTAAAAATGAGCCTCTGTGAGAAATATATTTAAAATTGGAAGCACGAATTCTTCAAACTTCGATGTAGTTCTGATAATTATTGTTCTTAATGAAAGCTGATGATGATATTTATGATATTGAAAACATTACTAAATAAAAATTTTTAGTGTATTTATGATACTGCTGAGTGTGCTATTTAGTTATTATAATTCTCTCAATCACAATCTTATCAAATACCATCCTATCCACATACAGTAAACTTTTATATTGGTATAATTCTTGCATTTGCATCTCTCATCCTTTCCCTTGAAGAGGAAAACAATGACAGTCTTAGTTCAATCGTGCAGAACCATACCATTCATCTAGCACAAATTACATATGTTTCATATCCAACTAGCTTCTTCCATACTTCAATATTTTAGCTATCTTTCCATATCAAGGCCCTTACATTTCAACAATTTCAATTTGACTACTGACAATCTAGAAACACAATTTCTTTTGCCATGAAAAGATATAGTCCCAAAAGATAATCTAGAAGATAGTATATGAATGACAATATATCTATCTGTATGACAATTTAATTCAGCCTTTTAATATTTTTAATTTTGTCATGCATTATGAATTTTATTATAAATTTAAACCATAAGAAATTTGAATTAAAAATTTTTGTTTTTCTATTAATACACACATACGCCTCAAGTTACGAATTTAATTCATATGCAACTTTTACATAACTCAGATTTTTTGTAACTCAGATACTGCTATTATTTTGGCACCAAAAATACTGATACAGTGGTACCTTGCAATTCGATGTCCCATAATTTGTCAGTTTTGGAATTTGACAGTTGAATTTCGCAGGAAAGTGCATGCGTGTGCATGGAATTGTGTGATGTCATTTGTTGTTTGCATGGTTATTTGTCAGTTCTTGTTGGACTGCTTGATGTTTGCTCATGTTGTTTGTTTTAATTTTCAATTCTGCATTTTTTAGAAAGTAAAAAATTTGTGCATCTAATTATTATTATTTTTGAGTGAAATTTAGAAATGGGTTCAAAGAGAAGTGAACAGAAGGATAATTCAGGAAAGAAGAACACTTGATTGAGCATAAAGAAGAAAGAAACTGTAGATAAAGTGCAGAAATCTAAAATAATTACAAATGTAGATCAAGAGTATGGCATTTTAGAACAACTTGGAAACGTTTTGCAATAGAGAGAGAAGATTATGGGTGCTAGAGTGTCTACTGGAGCACAGAAAATTTGTCAATAGATCTTTAATCAGTAAAGAGATGGAAAAGCTGCTTCTCACCTGGATTAGATAAAGATGGATAAAGGCAGATCCAGTAACTAAGACAATGATCTATGAGAAGGCTAGGTTAATTTTCAAAGAATTACAAAGAAAACTCCAGGATTAACTCAGATTAAACTGAGAAATTTAAAGCAAATAGAGGCTGGTTTCATAGATTCAAATGTAGAACAGGATAGACTTTACTCCAACATCCAAGGGCTAATAAATTGTGTGTTGAGTATAAAATAGTATATTTTGTAATTTAGTGTTTTATACAATAGTAAAACACATAATAAAGTAAATAATATAGTGTATCTCTCTTATTTCACCTATTAGGAGAGTGGATGGGGATCCAATAACGAATTAATCTGTTTTATATAGTCTTATATGGGAAAAATTGTTCCGCAATTCGACAGTTTCTCAATTCGACACTAGTTCGACAACGGATTAGTGTCGAATTGTGAGGTACCATTGTATAACTTCATATACTGTATTCTGTAATATATTTCATAATTGGACTAATTAGAAATTTCTTATTCCAGAAATTTGAATGAAAAATTCCAAATATAAAGTAAATATTTTTTGGTGTAATCACTGCCATTTTGAAATATTGCCATAATATGCTAACTAATTACATAATTTTACATTATATTGATTGCTAGAACATTCTGCTATTATAATGTTTAAAATTCTTCAGTTTTTGAAATTTTCTGAAATTTGAAAATGAACTTTCATGTTTGTAACTAGAGAAGTGTATGTATTTAAAATTTAATTATAATGCTAATGAAATCTTATTAACCAAAAATGTTAATAATAACATTAAGTACTTCACTCATGGACTACTAATAGTAAATTTGTTTAGGCATTATATGGAATGGAACTCATACATTACTTTTCTATTCTTTTTCTCCTTATTGTATTTAATTTTAAGGTTTTATTAATTAGGATTCATTTTTGACTCAATATTTTGGCATCATAGTTTTATTTTTAACTATTCACTAAGTTTCAGATGCATGATGATCACAACCAGACATAATCTTCAAACATTTCTACCTAAAATTTAATTCTTTATAGCATTACTGCTAAACTGAGATATCAATAATAAATGTGATAAAAAGGAAATAATTAAGCAATAGTTACTTTTTTGGAAGAATTATGAATAAAATAAATTAACATAACTGTCATTAAAAGATCTATAATCTAGAAATTTATTATATGTTAAATTTATATAAATAATATTGAGTGCAAACTATTATTATAATATTCATAGCTAATTTAAAACAAGATGTCTGAAACATTGCAATTAATTTTCAGTTGAGATGAATTGTAGTGATTGCTAGACTTTCATTCTTAATATAGTTTTGCCAGGCAATTACAATTAAATATTCCATATCAGGTTTATTAAAAGATTACAATGAATGTCATATTGGATATTCAAATATTGGTTAATTTAAATACTATATATAGTATAGTAGTCCTCAACTTATGACTGCCTAAATTTACAACCATTCATACTTATAAATGTGATGAAATCTGTTAATTCTATGATTGATCAATACAATTCTATGGGTTTGAATTCCTGACTCATCCTATTTTATGTCTGATTCTTGTAGTTTTGTATTCTTTATATTTATTAATATAATGTGTAGTGTCCTAGTAACATTAGAAGTGAGAAATCCATAAATTTTGGGCATTTTTGAATTGACCATTCTGACTTTACAATGGCAGGGTTTGAAACTGAACTCTGTCATAAGTTGAAGACTATTTATAATTTGAGAAGCCAATTATTTATGAGGTGCTACTCATAATTTCTCAAATTAGTTTAAATTTAGTTTAGTTATAGATTGTTATTGTTGACTTCAAAGTATTTCTTTGTGATTTTATATAATGAGTTCAGAATTTCTATTACTGAAAATAACAATAGAAATCTTCCTTTGAGATTATATTTAGCATTATCTATAATTTAAGTTTGGATATCTTAAAATATTCCAAGAAACTGTTGTTATAAATAATAAGATAGGATGAAATTTCAGTTTTAGAATACAATCTCAAAAACTTTTCAAAAACATCAAAAGCAGTTCTTTTAATGGCAAAGTCCATCATTTCATATTTAAGAAAAAAACAGAGATCTATCAAATGAGCATGATAATTGTTTCCTTTCACATAAAACAGGTTTTGCATCAAAAAATTCCTTCTTGCAAACCAAATTGTCACCAAACATTATTAATTCAGTACTCTTAGATATTTAACGAAAAATATTTGCTGAAAATCAATAGAAAACTAACGTGTAGTAGATTGTTTTATAATTTACAGACTTACAGGTATTCCTTAGTTTATGAAAGTTTTTGGGACATTAAAAATTGTTTGTTAAGGGAAAATTCATAAATCAGAAACTCATTTCCTATTAATTTCAATGTAAAAATTTTTAATTGGTTTTTGGATACCAAAAACCAGTTTATCTATTAACATTAAAACATTTCAAAAGCATTAATATAATTATAAGTAATATAATATAACAATTTATGATAGTTATTACCTATTTAGCTTATTAGCTTACTATTGGATTTTGAATTTCAGATCTGCTAAATGCCAAATGATCTTTAAATTTAAGCATAATATGGCAATAAACATGCCATAATTACAATTTTACTTATTATTTAAAACATAAAATTTTCATTAAAAATATTGTCTTAAATTTATGTAATTATCAAAAATCTTCATTTTCTGCTAAATTATTTGCAAAAATATATACAATTTTCTGGAAGTTAGCATTGGTGTTTTTAATTTATTTATTAAAAATTCATTAAATATAGATTTTATTATAGTAATTATTTTATTAAAACCAATAAACACAAATAATTTACTTATTATCCTAATTTCCAAAAGAAATGGAAACTCACAAGATCAGGCCAATGTCACTCTGTCTCCTCTTCACTAATAACTTTTGAACTAATTAGCAGATTTTCATAAAATTTGATAGTGATATTCTACCATTAAGGATATCTTGATGCACATCCATTAATGCCGAGGATTTCATTTTTATTACAATTTTAGTTTATATTTGTGTCAATAGATGGTGCTAAGTGTTAGCAGTGCAGGGATTACATATAGTTTATCTGATTTCTTATCAAAACACCCCTAGCTCAATATCTATCACATCAACTATGCTGGAAAAATTAGAAACATAAAACCAATGGACTCTAAATGCTAAATAAGTGAAAAATAAATGACACTTTCAGAAACTAGGCAATTTTAGTTCTTTCTTGAACTTCTTGTTTAAATAATTATATTGTTTATATTTGGATAAAAATATACTGTGGAATAACATTTAATCATTGCTTTATGAAGTTGAATAGTTTTACATAGTTGCAAAACTACTGAAAAATATATTAAGTACATAGAAATACTCATATTATTGCTTAAATGCCAAGCTCTCCAGAGCAGGGGTAGGCAAAATTTTGGGAGAAAGGGCCATATTGCATCAATGAAATATAGTCTAGGGCTGCACTTTCCCAGCGATCCCTATCCTTCACCACCTGACCTCCTCCACAGTGTCAGCCGGATTGGCCGCATGGAAACACTTTGGCTTTCCACTCTGGAAGACCTGGGTCTTACCTCTTGAAAATTTTTATCATGGGGTCCAGGCCCGCCCGTCAATCCCCACTCCAATCCAGCTGACCTCTCCGCAGGGGTGGGCAGCCTGTGGAAGGGCTTGTTTCGCTCACCACATAGTATTCTACCAGAAAGACCCCTCCGCAGGGGTGGGCAGCCTGTGGAAGGGCTTGTTTCGCCCAGCCCCTCCGCAGGGATGGGCAGCCTGTGGAAGGGCTTGTTTCGCCCCGCCTCCGCAGGGGTGGGCAGCCTGTGGAAGGGCTTGTTTCGCCCCGTCTCCGCAGGGGTGGGCAGCCTGTGGAAGGGCTTGTTTCGCCCCGCCACATAGTATTCTACAAGAATGGAGTGTGGCATCATCTGTTGACCTACCTACCTTGGGACAAAGATAGAAGGGCGTACTCTGTGGTATTACCCTAAAGGAGAGAAAGAGGAAGTGAGAAGAGTAAGTAAAGGTTAGGAGTCCTATCATTAAGAAGTGTGATAGGTCACTAGAAGAAAAGAGAGTAAAGCAACCAAAACCCCTCAGGAACCCACAAGCACCAGCAGTTAATTAACAAATATACAAAATATTACAATAGCTAGAATAAAAATTATACAGAAGAAAGCACTTAAGGATTGTAGAGTTAGCAAATCAACAAAAATGAAGTATCTGATCTAAAACTTAGAGTCTTGTAGTTCATTTTTGTAAGTCCTGGTTGTTCCAGAGCTATGATTATTCTCACTTAATTGATGAATGCTGTAAAGTGTTCTGGAGTGCTATCAAAAGGACCACTTCACAGAATTCTTTTTTGCAGTAACGGTGGAAAGTCACCAAGAAACGCGTCTTCACTGATGTCCTTTGTCCGAGGAAAAACCTAAAAGAAAACCAAAAAGAGAAACAGCCAAAATAATTTGAGTTAAATATGATAAAGATACAGATGAAAAGAAGCCGATGAACATAACTTGAAGAACTGGTGACCTAAAAATAAAAACAAAATGAAACAATAAATAAATAACAGATGAAAAGAAGCCGACGAACCAAAAAAAGACCCCCTCCACGGGTGTGGGTGTAGCCCGTGGTTGGAAGTAATCCTACCCTTGTAATCTATCTGATTGGAAAGGGGCGTAAAACAAAATAGCAAAAAAAAAACTCTGAAAATCCTGCCTTCACCTAATAACTATCTGAGGTGACAAAATTCTCTTATAAAATTATGTAGCCAAAATAAAAAGATCTTAAAGGGTGCATTTGTTGACTAAGATATTATAAAAGGGTAACATTAAAATTGAGCCAATTTTCTTAGTAGATCAGCTTTCATTGGCCATTATATGAATCATGGATTTGAATAATGCCAGCAGTCCGAAAAAAGTGAAATGCCATTTTCAGAGAAGCTCGGTAGGGTCGATATTCTTTTAAATTATATATTAAAATTATAATTTAATCATTTTAAATTTGAAACAATAATTAAAAACGTAACTGTTTAGGAAATTGCACAAATACTAAATACAAACATACTTGCTTAACTACACTTACAAACATTTACTTTAAAGGTATGAGGTGATTGACTGACAAAATGATTTTATTTGATTTTGAATGTATTTTGCAATTGATTTCTTACGCAATGACATTTATTCTGATTAATATAAATCCGTTTCTTATTTCAATGATGTTTATTCTGGTTAACGATTAAAAAAATATTATTTTTGTAAGAAATATCGCACTCTGTAATGACATCTACAGTTTACCATATGAATTATTATTTATTACTTTTCTAGAGATTACATAACTATATTGCTGAGAACATTTTTTTGCAATTATTTCATTTATTTTTATTGATGTGATTTAAAATTAAATAAAATTTATTCTTTTTATTTTTAGGAAATGATTCCTTTACAACATTTGAAGAAATATTATCTATTGCAAAAGAAAAAAAAGTTGATTTTATATTATTGGGAGGAGATCTTTTTCATGAAAACAAACCGTCCAGAAAATCTCTTCATTCATGCCTTCAGTTACTTAGGCAATATTGTATGGGTGATAATCCTGTTCAGATAGAATTTTTAAGTGATCAGTCAGAGAATTTCAAACATAGTAGTTTTCCTCTTGTAAATTATGAAGATCCTAATATCAATATATCAATCCCAATTTTTTCCATACATGGAAATCATGATGATCCTGCAGGACAAGGTAGTCTTTGTACATCTGATCTTCTAAGTGTATCTGGATTTATAAATTATTTTGGGAAATGTACAAATCTTGAGCATGTGGAAATATCTCCATTACTTATGAAAAAAGGTGAAAGTAAATTAGCTCTTTATGGTTTAGGTGCAATTCGTGATGAACGTCTTCATAGATTATTTCGGGAAGGAAAAGTGAAAATGTTACGTCCAAGGGAAGATCCAGAAAATTGGTTTAATGTATTTGTTCTTCATCAGAATCGTGTCAAACATGGTGCTACAAATTACATTCCTGAACAATTTTTAGATGAATTCTTAGATTTGATCATTTGGGGTCATGAGCATGAGTGTTTGATCAATCCTGAATGGAATTCTGCACAAAATTTTTATGTTAGCCAGCCAGGAAGTTCCATAGTTACTTCACTTAGTCCTGGAGAGGCTACAAAAAAGCATATTGGTCTTCTTCAAATATATAAGAAAAGTTTTAAAATAAAAAAAATACCATTACAAACAGTTCGCCAATTTTATATTGAATATATTTTATTAAGTGAAACTGGACTTGATCTTGAGGATTCTGATATAAGCAATAAAGTTGTCACATATTGTAAAGAAAAAGTTGATTCCTTTTTAGATAGAGCAATAATTGAACATTCAGGTAAATATAAGAATTTATTATCATAAAATTATATTTTGAAAAAAAAAATTAGCATTTTAATATTTATTCACCTATATTTAAGAAATATCTTGTAAAAATTGAATGTTTAAAATTATTTTATTAGCCAAATTTAATAAACTGAAAACTTACAATATGCTATCAAAAATAAAATAACAATTCAATTTAAAAGCTATAATTGCCTTAAATAATTTTAACATTATATTACTGAAAATGAATTTTTCTATAAATTAAAGCCTCTTTTCAGTCATGGGGTATTAAAAGGCCCCATCATATGATGGACTGTTATAGCCAATTGTCAGTTAGATCATAAACATTTTTAGTTCCTAATATTATATCAATGACTTCCCTTTTGTTTTTAACAATAAAAGTAAGTTACTTTAAAACAAAAAAATTAATATCTATAGGAACTCCAAAATGCTCTCCTCTTTGATTGATCTCTTTGCTTCCCCAAACTAAGTGATGAGAATTAACATCAACACCAACCAATAAATCAAACATATTCCATTGACAGAATTCCACCTTCCACCAAATGTTCCAAAATTGTTGAAAATATGCAGAGGAAACAATAAGTTCTCTGCTATCATAATTACCTCTGAGTTTCAACCGTAAGATTGTTAGATCTCTAGTACAGAAATTCCAAATGTGACACATTTATATTATCTTTGGTAAAGATGCATATCTGAGGGCCACTTTCAGGGGTAAAAGTAAATAACCCGTCCTCCTTACAGTTAAGCCCTTGTCCACAGCAAGTGCTTGACTGTTAACTGACTTAACAGCATATGGGCCCCTATAGTGCCAAGGCTTTTGAATAACAGCAAGGTCATAACAGCCCTTCATAAACCACTGACTCAAAACGGGCAGAAGTGGTTCTAGAAGGCTGGAGATTGATTTGCACCAGTCTCAGATCCTTGGCACTATAGCTGCCCAAAGTGGTGTATCTGAAGACCCAGTAACATTTCCAGAATCAACTGTGGCTGATGAGCCCAACCAGATTCATATTTTCAGAATATTTATCTTCCAGATTATATTCTGAAAATATTCAGCTGGTCAGGAACATCTGTTGTACAGGCTCAACATTAGGATTAATGAGTACCTAAAAGGATCTTAGATCCTCTTCAGTAGAGTATAACTCTGGCTGAAAGCACAAAATCCTATTTATAGGTTTACTATCCCCAAAAATAAGAATAGAACCTAGAGATTTAGTCCTCTTACTGGCATCAGAGATAATTGGGAAATGACTTTTCCATTTAGCCCAAAAAGATGGATCATTCAAAGAGTTATCATCCAAAGATTTGTTTTTAAGAACTATACAAGTCTAAAATTGAGAGGAAGAAAACTGTCATCACCTGATTATCCTCCAGTATAGGTGAAAGACTAAATACAATGAAGTTTTGCCTGATGCCTTGAAAGGATTGTTGATGATACTTCATCTTTTGCTATCCCAGTACCACTCAACCATCAATATATCTCACATCTTGGTTTGGGTAGAATCAGAGCTCTTGTAACCAGATGAAGGAATTCTAAAGTGAAATCTTTATCCCTGTTGACCTCCTCTACAACTATGATGTGAAATTGGAATTATAGAGAGGACAGAAAAATATATACCTAATGTTCTGTCAAGATTATATTTCTAGAGTGCTTTCTTTTTGGTACTAAAATTGATATTATTTGATAACTTTTATTATCTAATCATTACTATATTGTTCAATAATGGAATAAAATGAATGAAAAACATAATTTAATTGTAAATTTTAATTGGAATTCATAATTGTTCATTATGTTATTTTTTATGGGAAAGAAAATTAGTTTCTAATAATACTTATGAATTCTAAAATGCCTTTTATGTCTATAATTAATTTTTCTTAACTTTCAATAATTTGCTAATAATGGTGTGATTCCAGGCCCGATCACATGTTAACTATACCTGTGGAGGTCAACCAGATTGTAAAGGAAAGGAATAGACAAGCTCAGACACTCCTATAAATTTTCATTGGAATAAAATCCTAATCTGATGCTAAAGCCTCTGATTGGAAAGTCAAAGCATTTCCATGCAATGAATTTGACAAATTGTCCTATTGCATTATTATATACTTGAGTTAGCACTCATATCTGTATAAAATGTCATTATCCGGTTTTCTACAATTATATTATTAACTTTTCAACACATTTTCTCTTATTCAGGAAATAAGAAATAGGACTTTGTTCTGTTCTGCTGCCTAAAAATCTTCAATTTTAAAATTAATTAATTTGGTGTTTGTTCATAATGCAATAGTGAAACAACATTAAATGAGAACCCACTATATTTTTTCATATATGTGGTACAAATTAATAAAAAAAAGAATAATTTTTGTTAATTACTCTTTTTTTGACTAAAAAAAAACTATATTTTTATTAGGAAAACAGCTGTGTTAAAAAATATAATTTTTATAATATCCAGTTCAATTAAAATATTAAAATCCAAACTAAACTTATGTAAAGTGTAAAATAATTGGTCATTGTAACTTCCTTATAAATTTGGGTAGGATTGCATTTATTAAATAATTCCAAATATAAAAATTATTAATGAAAATAAATATATACAGCAGCGTTTCTCAAACTATGGGTCGTGTGCTGGGGTCGCAAAAATTAAATTCAAATACTTGAATTTCAGTTTATACGTTTGTGAAATTACATATAATATTTAACGTATGACAACATATGTATTTTCAATGTAATTGGCTGATTTATACACTTATTAAGATGAACACGATTTATGTATTTGTATGTTTTATTTCATATTTAATACCTGGGGTCGCGAAAAATCTCGTAATGAAAAATGGGGTCGTGAATGAAAAAAGTTTGAGAAACGCTGATATACAGCATTTAAATAAATTATATTATGAATAAATTTATGACACTAGCTTTTATAATATGCCATATAAAAGTATTTTTTACATTTAAATTGGTTTTCCAGGTAAAAATCTATAGTTATGATTATTTTTCTTAATTAGAAATGAATCAATCTGTTTCAATATACTGTATTTTTCAGTTTTAAAATAATATGAATTAATAATTAATTTTATATCTGTATTTTTTTAATTTATAGGAAATAATAAACAGCCAAAAAAGCCATTAATAAGATTAAGAGTTGAATATTCAGAACAGTTTGAAACTTTCAATGTTCAGAGATTTGGACAACAATATGTAGAAAAAGTAGCAAACCCAAAAGATATTGTACAGTTTCATCGCAAAAAGGGAAGCAATTTAAATAAGAATGTTGATTTTAATTTAGATGTTTTACAAAATATATTAAGACCAGAACTGTTAGATAATTCTCGTGTAGAAGATTTAGTTAAAGAATATTTTCAGCAAGTGGAAGAAAAAGATCAAATGTCTTTGCTTTCAGAAAATGGTTTGGGTGCTGCAGTACATGAATTTGTTGAAAAAGAAGTTAAAGAAGCCATTCAAGATTTAGTTAAGCATCAGATGAAAAAAGTACAGTCACATTTAATATCTATGGATAGTTCTGAAATAAATATTGATAATGAAATTCTAAACTATAAAAATGAACGATCAAAATCTCAGGATGAAGCACAAGAAGTTGTTAAGGCTTTAGAAGAATCACGCAAAAACTCTACAATAAATAATGGTTCCAGTTATTTAGAATCTACAATTTCAGATGATGAATTAGAACAAAATTCAGATTTATCACTTACTTCAAAAAGAGGTAGAGGTCGAGGTCAAGGTAGGAGTTATGAGAGAGAACAAGATTCACTTACAAAAAATGGGAGACAGTCTACTAGAGGTCAAGGAAGATCAAGAGGGAGAGGAAGCAGAAAATCTACAACTTCCAGCAGGAACAGCTTAAAAAATCAAACAACAGTTATAGATGGTTTTTTGAAATCTAAAGATACAACTCAGGAATTTAACAACAAAAGAAGAAAAGTTACATCTTTTGATAAACGAGGAATCTCGTTTAATTCTGATAATGATTCTGATGATAATCCATTTTGATTTTCAGTGATTGATTGTTTATAAATTTGATTGAAAATATTTAGATTTTCAGTATTAATTTGTTTAGTTAGTCCAAAAATAAAACTGTAAAATTTTTAAAATAAAATTATTTTAAAGTTGATTTATATTGATTTCAATTTTTATACAGGAATACCTCGATTATCGCGATTTTCGAATTATCGCGGTTTATAATTTGATACCAAAATTCCAATTATTGCGATCCAAATTCGAATTATCGCGGTTTCGAGATGTAGCCCACTACATATGTAACCAGAATTACATTTACCCTCCAAGTAGCTCTCTTAAAGCACTTCGTTTTTATCCGAGGGCGCCTACTCACTGCTCATCAGTAACTGTCCGCCATTGCCTGAAGTAAATATGGACAAGGCCAGCTTAAACCCGGTAAGCAAACGATGCACCGTATCGGGGCACCTTAAGAAGGAGGGCGCCAAAATTATCATTTTATCAATATTGTAAAGGTGCTGAGTAGATGTTACAAGGAAGCTGCATCGGGGCGCCGGGATCTCTAGAGGAGAATCTGCATGTGGATATTTATTTCTCTTCTTATTTACCCCTACAATGAATGCTAAAAGAAACAAGGATGATATCAAGTCTACAGCTATTAAGAAGAAACGTAATGATCAGCTTAAAAGATTAGCACGTTTAATAGATTTCTTTTTTACCTCATATAAAATTTAATCAATAGATTTGAAAAATCCTTGGCAACGATCACCCATTTTACATGCATTATTTATCCCGATTATCGCGGATTCGATTATTGCGGTATTTTTCGTGGCAACAATAACCGCGATAATCGAGGTATTCCTGTATATCAATAAAAATTTCTGTTCTCAAGAGTTATTTCATCTGAAATTTAACTCTATATTGTAATAGACTGGATGTTCTAGATGTAATTTATATTATTATAAATTACATCTAGAATTAGATTAAAATTACATCTATATTATTATTTTATATTTATATTATTACTATTATCTAAAATATTACTATATCTGCTATTTATAATCAAGAAAAGTATTATGACATAGATTACCGAATTTAAAATTCCAAATCCAGTTATTTTCAATTGTTATAATTTGTTTTATTAACGCTGCAACAATAACATATCATAGTTTTTGTCCACCTCCACACCAAACAAGATCACATTGCTCAGACAATCCTAATGAAATCTGAAATACAAGTTTCAGTAGAATTGGCTAAAAAGAAGGAATATAAGATCGTCTTTAATTGGGCTGCAAGCCCAATTAAAGACGATCTTATATTCTTAAGACTTAAAGACTATCTTATATTCAATTAAAGACTATCTTATATTCAGGCTGCATCGTTCAACCATTTTAAACCAGGTTTGTAATATAACTTTGCTCATTTAAAATTGTCTGGAAATCTTGGATAAAAATGGATGTATGTAAAGATGATTTTTTTTACAACTGTGAATATATGATTGAACTCATTTCAACAAAATTTGAGTTTTTCAGCGTGATTATTCCGTGTATTGCATTGTTCAACTGGATCATTCAAAATTATATAATGATTCTTATTTTAAACTTCCTGAGAATTTTGAATCAACGAGGGTAAAAATAACGTGTTAATATATTGTCGTTAGATATCTCAGCAGAACCGTTTTCAACTACATAAATTAATGTACATTAATTTAGAATATATATACAGAAAAAATCGCAATCATTTTTCATGAAATATTTGAAAATTATTTACTAAAATTTAGGGTGTTTATTGAAATTCAATAAAGCGCAATAAATTTCTAAATTAGAAGTGAAAGTTTTATATTGAAAAATTCTATCATACAAATTGGTTTATAATTTTTGCGGCCCTCCAACCAACCAATGATGATTAAAGTGGTCCTTCACAGAAAAAAACCAAATTGTGTAATTTAAATGTGACAATTATATCTGGTTCATTCTCCAAAGACACTGTCACATATATAAACTAGTGTTGAACATCGATAAACCATCGAAAGGTAACATCGATGTTAGAAAACATCGGTCCCAAAAACCGATTTTTTTTGGTGCATTGTCAGTAACAGCTGAATTAACATATTCTTTATCTATTTCCCAGTATTTTATCAACTTCTTTAGTTTATTAGCTAGATACTCGCTAATATACCATTCTTTCAATATAAAAACATACAATGGTACGTTGCATAAATTATTTCCCTCATCTATAAAGTGGACAGTCAAGCTAATGTAACTCCGCTGTCCATAAATTAGTTGTCAATAAGCAAAATTTCTGTTTGAGCTGTTATTTGACTATGGATACCATATTACTATATTTATTCGAAATTAATCTTTTAATCGTTGGCCAGGAAGGAATTTTGTACGAAGATGCTATTTACGAAATGTTGAAAACCTTCACGATCCAAATACTCAATGGCTTATTGTCTTTACACATCATAAATATGATGTGTAAAGACAATAAGCATTACCTTATTTGCTTGATTTACCTTATTTTCTGCAGATTCACCTGATTTGAACTTCTCAATGCTTCTAAACGTCTCAGAAATTTCTTTGTTTTCCTGGGAGAAGTTGTGACGACGATGCTTCGTCAGTATCTTGATAGCATTTTTCTTCCTTCTGCAAGTCTTTCTGAACTCCAAGAAGTTGTGGATGTTTGCTTTCAAGATGACACCTTAAATTCGTGGTATTATCACTAGTTTTCAGTTCTTTTGAATAATATATGCAAGTTGCAGAATTACTTTTATTTTTAGCAAAATGTTGCCGCAGAACGGTTTTCGGAGGCAAACTTACTGAGCTACAAAGGTATAAATACTTTGAAGTAAAAAAAGAAACCAAAAGCATTTCAAATATTAATTAAATGACGATAATAAAGTGTCTCACGTGACAAATATAAGCACTAAATCAATATTGCCAGATGGATTGATCGATTTTCCTAAACTAAAAAATTAAATAAAATCATCACTAATTATAAAAAATTCCATTTATAAAAATATATAATATTACTTAACCCAAACGTCAATTCTACTATGTAAACAGAAAAAATATCAATGTTCATAAAACATCGAACATCGTGTTCAACACTAATATAAACAGGTCCCTGCGGCCATTTGAACATCCCTCAGCTTAATAATATCCAGTCGGAAAGCGAAAACGGCGTAAAACAACAAAGAAAGTACGATTTAAGAAGTAATTGGCCTGTTATTATGACGTCCTATGTTCTCAACCTTTTTATACCGCGAACCACCAAACTCAAAATTCAAAAATTTTAGTACCACCAACAAAAATATGATTCGTATACAAGATTATACACATACCACTAATCATGTCTCGCTACCACAGGTTGAGAACCTCTGTCCTATGCCAATGCTAAATTACATCATTACGTGTTTTATTTCTAATACAGCACATTATAACGACACAATTATGCCGTCGCTTTCCGATGTTTCATCTTTGGGATCCTGTGAAACAATCCAGAATTATTATTTCCGAATCTTCATAAGCGAACTTCGATTATTGAGCTAGATTTGCGTTTTATTCAATACTTAAATTAGCTCAATAATCGAATGATCCAGCAACATCTATTAAGTTTCCATAAACTTTTTCAGTCTTCAGCTTACAATAAATTCTATTCTTTTGTGACATTGCACTCAATATTGTTCACAATTAAACTTTGAATATTAAATGATATTTTCACAATTCTTAGAATATTTTCTGAATTTCGAATTTCACCTTTTCCAGCATTTAAAATGCTCTTCAATATTTTGTCACAACATATATTTTATCTAAATATGGAATTCAAATATTTTGTTTTAATTTATAATGCAGGATGAATATTCCCAATCCGAAATATTACAAAATATGTAATATCACTTTCACAACAGGAAGGCACAAACATCACTATGATTCTGCTTGTTCTTCGAAAGATGATGCAATACTGCTTGACGCGCTCAGTAAACTGTCAAACATCGTCAGTAGAGGTGTCTGTGGATATTTATTTACTGTTGTGTTGTTTATATGCCGTTTAAAATGTCGAAAAGGTCTGATTGTGAATTTTTTTTATCCCTCTTCAACTAAACCATACCATGTACTGTACAGTGGATTCCGCTTAATTGGGACAGCCGCGTAATTGGGACAAATCTCAAAGAACGAAAACCAAATTAATAAACTAATACAAAATTTAAAAGCTTAATAGGGACAACTTTTCGTTAAATAGGAACAGTAGCGGAAAAGGAATTTTCAATTTTTGATATATTTTAGGGATTTTTCGAAAGTATGGCTATACATACGTACACTAATCTTTGCCAAGATGTCAAGAAAGGATTTTACACTCAAGTAAAATTGCTTGGCTGAATAAAGTTAAAAGCCTGCCATTTAATACAAGCTATCGTAGACTCGCTGAAATAAACCAAAATCTACCATAGACGCGTCTCCTACAAAAAGAAAATCAACTGCGTAAGGA
>AYEL01008794.1:0-11496 GCA_000484575.1 Olivierus martensii | reverse complement strand
TTGCAAAGATTTTTCTGTCTATGGTTATTTCACTTAAATGATACAAAATAATAATTTACATATCCTATAATATATTAATATTTAATTATTTTCTATAAAGATTTAATGTTAAGTAAATAAAATAAAACGAACATCGTCATCCAGCACTTGACGTTATCATACTTCAGTCTAAAATGGCGGACAGTAACGTTTTCGTTGTTTGTAAACAAGGACAGACGTTGCACAGTCAGGCTAGGGTTATCATTCTAAATTTTTTCAATCATTTTGGGAAACAAAATATGTCACAGAGTGATACACTTAATGAAACTTCCCGCGCTACTGGAGTTTCTATATCAAACGTTCATTGTCATGGCAATCGAGATCGTCACGTGACCGTTCTAGAAGAGTGCAAGCGATCACTGAATATGACCTTGAAATTTCAACTTTCGTTGAACAGAGTATAGATAACTGTAATCAGACAAACATGAATGGTAGGCATAAATAGTAAAATTCGGCGCTTAAAATATTATTGCTTTACTTTTAATTCTAAATCAGGGATATCTATAACCCTTACGAATTTGGGAATCAAATGCTGGGGTATGAGTCTCGATTTCTACAGTAAATTCAAACTGTTGACAGATTTGGAAGTTATACTAGCAGCTAATATAAGGAATGATGATGATTGTTTCGATAGTCTAGTGAAGGGACATGGAACCATTGGACAATCCATTGGGGAACTGGAGTCATCAAAAGATTAAGATTCCCTATTCTAAATTAAATTTCGGTAGTTATCATAGATATATTGCCAAATACAGTAAGATCCTATTTAACGCCGGGATACATTCCAACAAAATTAAGCGCTAAACGAAACAATGTTAACCGAAAATTCTCTTCAGTCCCTTGTTTCTCGATAAGAATATCGACAAAAATGTTGAATTATGGCATAAATTTATTAAAATTACTGCATGTTAATTAGTAGAATGGCATTGCCTTTATATTACAATGTAACCTAATTCTTTACTTCATTTTTTAATTAAAAGCGATTTATGATTTGCATATTAATGAAATTTTAAACGATGATTATTAAATATTTTCATTTGAAATTTATGTATAGAAATATTAGAGAAATAGACTCGATGTTTCGTTTCATAGATACAAACCCAGATACATAATTCATCATATCATGTGAATATTATAATATTCGATTATATTTTATTCGCGCGTCTCTGGGTACATAACTAGTATATATGAACGCATTCATTCATCTACGCGCATGCTTATGTTTACAGTCACCACACACACACATCATCAGAATCAGTCATCACAATCACACATACACATGCACACACAGTTTAAGATTAAAGCAGCACTTGCAAGTGTAGTTGTCAGTTTTGGTTATTCTATTGAAACGCATATACACGTAGGCCTCGATTAGTGCGAATTCGAATAATGCGATTTCGATTAGTGCGACTTATAAAATTGATACCGTTTTTCAGTTAGTGCGAGCAAATATTCGATTAATGCGATTTCCCGCATTTATATCGTAACATAATGTGAGTGTCCCGCATTATGTTACGATAAAAATGGTCACCCTAGATTTACTATGGACAGTAATGTTTTTATTCAGGGATCGGTAGGCAAGATTAACATTATGTAATGTTTAAGATAATGTAATCAATTCAGAATATATTAGACCAGCGTTACTCAAACTATGGGTCGCGCAGGCTTAGCAATTTTCCGTGGCGGTAAACAACGATAGAATCGAACGTTCTGTTTCCATAGTAACGAAATTAAATAATATTGTTGTAATTTATAGCAATTTAATGAAAATTTTCCATAATTAATTAATTAATTTTATAAATTTATTTAATTTCTCAATATTTTAATTTTACGATTTACTATGGACGGTAATGTTTTTATTCATGGATTAGTAGGCAAGATTAACATTATGTAATGTTAAGATGATGTAATCAATTCAGAATATACTAGACAGTTCTATCGTTTGGTTATTTCAAGGGTTATTCAATATTTTAGCGTTTTGTGTTTACGTGTCGTCGCCATTTTTCAGGTCGGATGTTTATTTAATTGTGTAAGCTTTTTTAAATGAAAGGAAGTGATATTCTATTTCAAAAGTAATAGTAATTTGAACAGAATAGTAAGTTCTTAAAATAAAAACAAAATAATGAATAAGATTGAAAATCTAGTCCCAAAATATTCACTTATCGCGGTGGGCATCTATGGTGGTGGACATCTTGAATAGTTTTTCAGATATTTAACTTTAATATTATTAATTTATGATTTTATTATTAGGCAAGATTCTGATTTTCACGGAATCCGAGATATTTTGCATTCCGATCTAGATTCTGCTTTTCACAGAATCCGAGATTTTTGCATAATAATGGAAGTTTACTATATGGCAAGATTCTGCTTTTCACGGAATCCGAGATTTTTGCAAAATATTTTTAATTATATTACTAATAGTAAATCGGTATATAAATCAATCGCGAAAACGGAACCGATAAGTAGTTATATGAAAAAATATTTATCACAACAAAGTATCGATACCTGTGCGCCACGTCATCTTGAAAGGGACAATGTCTTGCGCCACACTTTCAAGATATAAAATTAAACCAATTCGTTTTATAGAAGAGCGATTTCGTTATATGAATTCTTGTTATAGGAGAGCACATTATACGAGAGTTTATTATAATACATCTTGAATGTGTCGCGCAAGAATTATATTCAAATTCCTTGGCAAGTACACTTTTAAAATGATGTAATTGTATATCTTGATGCCAATATATATTATATATTAATGTCTATATAACATATAAATTCATAAATTGCATAAGTAATATGGATTTCAGCATAAAATCATAACCCACATAATCGTAAGACTAATTCACGGCGTATTTTTGCCTTTTAATAGATATAAGTATTTTGTATTTGCAAATTTAACATTTCCCAAAACTGAAAAATGATCTAAATTATTTAGCGTGTGATTAGATAAAAAATAAGCGATTTTGGCAAAAATTTCGTCGATTTAAATAGGTACTACTTCTTATGGTGAAGTAATTTGAGTTATTTTAGATCATTGATATTATAAGTCATTTTGATCAAAGGATATATCGCATTTACTAGCATAATTTTTACATTTACTTTTTCAACTGCTTTTATGGTTTTATTTCTATAATAACTAAATCGAAGATTGAGTTTTACATCTCACTTAAAAATTATAGCAAACTGAATGAATTAATTTGTTTGACTCTTAACAATTTTCGGAATCATTTGGCTGTTTGCTGGCTATTTCTTACTAATAAAGATCGCAAAAGCGGATGAACTAGATAACTATAATCAGCCAAATATGAATGGTGGGCATAAACAGTAAAATTCGTCATGAAAGAAGCGCTTAAAATAATACTGCTTTACTTTTAATTCTAAATCAGGGATATCTATAACCCTTAGGAGTTTGGGAATCAAATGCTGGGGGTATGGATCTCGATTTCTACAGTAAATTCAAACTGTTGACATATTTGGAAGTTATACTAGCAGCTAATATAAGGAATGATGATGATTGTTTCGATAGTCTAGTGAAGGGGCATGGAACCATTGGACAATCCATTGGGGAACTGGAGTCATCAAAAGATTAAGATTCCCTATTCTAAATTAAATTTCGATAGTTATCATAGATATATTGCCAAATACAGTAAGATCCTATTTAACGCGGGGATACATTCCAACAAAATTAAGCGCTAAACGAAACAATGTTAACTGTTGGCCAGCGATGGAAGCGGCATATATGGGTGATGCGAGCCCCCACTGTAACGTAATTCTTTACTTCATTTTTTAATTAAAAGCGATTTATGATTTGCATATTAATAGAATTTTAAACGACGATTAGTAAATATTTTCACTTGAAATTTATGTATAGAAATATTAGAGAAATAAATGATTTTATATAACGTTATCATCACAAATTAAAGGCAATTATACATTTTGGGCAAATTTTAAATAACAGAACTGTATCGCATGTTTACATTATTTATAAATTAAAGTCTATTATATTTTATAATATTTTTTACTTATTATATTATTATTATTTTACTTATTATAATATTATTATTGTATTGATATTTTTATACTGTTTTGATATTTAATATTTGTTTTCATCTATATTATTGTTATTATCTTTCTGTTTTTTAAATATTGTTATTTTATTTTAATTATTTTAATAAGTATACGGAATAAATCAGAAATTGTCTTCCAATCCTAAAAATTTCAGAGAAATTAAAGCACTGTAATTTATAAACTACACTGGTTTCCATAAATTAAGGAACATGCAAAATATCATAATAAATCTCAACAAATATAACTTTTTCCAAATTATATTACACATTAAAGAAAGCCTGAGAGTAATGAATATAAAACATTTATTTCCTACAAAAATTACAATTTGCGGAACAAGATCAAAACGGTGAGTTAAATTGAAATAGCCAAAATGTCTGAATATAGAGTACCGTCACTCCTCACAGCAATTCGGGACCTGCAACAATATTTCGTGCAATTTATGATATTGCTTATCACTTCGATTGTTAGCAATGATAATTGTTCTGGCCAAGCACTTCTGAACTTCTGGAGGGTTTGGGACAGGAAGTTGAGGACAGCTACATATCTCTCTATGTATATCTAAGTACACTTTTAAGATGATGTAATTGTATATCTAGATGCAAGGGGTGGGCAAAAGGCGGCCCGCGGACAGGATCAGGCCCGCAAAGGCATCTTATATGGTCCGCCGCATAAACTAGAATACATTAGTTTCAAGGTCCACATTTGCAAAATTCTATTCGTAAAGAAAAGAAAATAATAACGGATATCCGCATTAGTGTAAATACATTACGGAGTTATTCCAAATTTCGAAGATATAACTAACCATGAACATAGACCCGGCTCTACCGACCCAGAAAGAATTTCTTCACCTGGGACAGTGTCAGGATTACCAGGGTCACCAATCGGAGTTCTGCCCGACACCTCTGGCCTCTCTATAGAAAGTCAACCGAGGCCCCGAAAAAACGGAACGGATTTCAACTAGTGTTTCTGATTTCCCGGCCTTTTTTCATTCCCGGGAAATCCCGGGAACATAAATGCCATTCCCGGGAATGCATTTAAATTTAATAAAATCTAAAAAAGTAGTTATAATTAAGATTAATAAAAATACACAAAAGAAGGATATTAATAAATTCCAAAATTTATATTCCTTTATATATGACTAATTTACAATTGGAACTACAAAATACAAATAAAATATTCATCACTCATTCTTAATGCATGATTTGAGGAAACATAAGCAATCAATGTTCTTTTCGTTCAGTCTAGTTCTTAGCTTCGTTAATAAACAAAATCGAATTTTGCAGAAAGCTTCGAATTGTTGAAGCAGAAAGAGCATTTTCTGTTGCCAAAAAATTCGGCAACAGAAAATGCTCTTTCTGCTTCAACTGATGATGAAGGAATTGTCTTCAGAGCCTTGTCCAGTTTTATAATACTTGACGATCGATTTCTTGTTGACTCAAATAACTGCAATTCTTGCTTTACAATCTTGCTCAAGCAAGAACTCAGACTACTTGAATAACTTTAGATCTTTATTTTTCAGTGGATCTCTTTTTCTAATTTTTCGTTTAAGGTCATTGGTTTTTCTTTCAAATTTCCCGTGCTCTCTTCTTTACGAGTTAAGTAGGTAATTCACAATCACATTTTGAATTACCAACTTAATATTTTAATAATAATTTAAAATAATGCAAATTTTATGTTGACTTCATAAGGAAGAGAAGTAAGCTAACCAACCAAATTGCCAACAAACATACTCATAGATCAATTAGGTATAATCCATGATCAGATGTGAGTGCAACTCTGTTAATAAATCACGCCAACATGCTTTTCCATATTGCCAATTATCAAATTCTTTGATAAATAACTCTCGTATAGTCTTCGGGATTATATTTATTTATATTTTATAATTTTTTGTATCTGCGCGTTAGTACCGGGAATTCCCGAGAAACAACTATAATTCCCGGGAATACAAAAAGTGTGAAAATCTTTCAATTTCCCGGGATCCCGGGTTCCCGGGAAAGAAACACTAATTTCAACCAATCTTCCTCACATCTCAGGTACGGGTTGCCCAGGCCCGACTGGGGATGTGCCCTGAGGACACCGGCGTGCGACCTGCACGCGCACCTTCTTCCACTGCGGGGATTCTTGGAAAAATGCCATCCCCACTAGGAGTCTTAATATCCAGATACTATGACCTTATCGGCCCGGCTACTGTTGCACAGATACAGACATAGTATCTGCCGGCACAAGCCTTCTCGCCACGCAGTGGCGGATTAAGATCGGTTGAGGCCCCGGGCGCAGATGAGAATATTGGACCCCCTAAAAAAAGAGAGAATCTAAGGAATAAAAATACATAGTGACCATATTTTTAAATAAATAAAACATATTATGTACTATTTATATTTTATTCCAACAAAATTTAAATATAATATAAATGTATAGAATTTTACTTAAAATTAAAATATAAAAAATTTAAATAAAAGTTTTTTTCTAGCTTTTAGTATTTCAAACTTGCGAATTAGCTCTTCACGATTAATATTTTAAGTAAATCGTTCTCTATAAATAAAATAGCCATTTCCTGTGACAATGAATTTTTAAGGTAATTTTTTACTCTTTGCATACAAGAAAATGAGCGTTTCCCATGCGTTTGAAATTGGTACGGTTAACAAAATTTTCATACAGTAGTTGTTTGTCATTGTATTTGGGCTTTGATTGTTAATGAAAATAAGCGAATATGAATATAAACATACTATCAGGTTTTATTATGATTGAAAATTTGTAAGTAATTATAATTGCATTAGAAAAATGTATAAAGTTGGGGTTTTGTGGGCCCCCGGCGCGCACCCGGTGCGCCAGCCGTTAAATACGCCACTGGAAACAATAATAACCGGCCTTCCACTATCTACAACGGAAGTAAAATGAATAACGCCCATGGTAACGCTAGGTACTTCCAATAGTGGCAGCACCTTCGAATAAGCGAAGTGTCCCTTCTGTCTCAACCAATCCGTGATGGATAAGTTACACTTTAATTGTAGAATAAATCAATATATTCTATGTACGTTATAGATAACGAACACATAAATTTGTTTCAGAGTGATTTAACTGTAAACAAAATTACTTTATGTATAGAAAGTTTCCTTTCCTATCAGTATAAAAAAACACAAGTCAGATTCTTTAGATATATGTTACTCTTCGTCATACAAAAAAATTTAAATTCTTTTTATACGAATAAACTTTGTTTTTTCCGACATTATTTATATTCGAATAAATAACTTTGATTATTTATCTATTTATTTAAAAAAAGGGTACACTTTGGGGAGAGCGGGTCAAACAAAACGTGTGTCTGGCCCAAGTACGAAGGATCATAAAAAATTACGATTTTCGCGAAAATCGATGTATCTAAATACGAATTTCAGTTTGAAATACGATAGCATTTCAATTCGAATATTAAAGAAATATTGTTAGTAGAACGAACCCGGCATACTTAAGATATATCTCATTAAAATTATGCCTGCGCTAATATTTGATGGTGGTAAAGAAAATAGATACGAGACTTCAACATACTTCCGCTCAATTTTTTCGATAATTATCTGCATATTACCCATTATCTTGGATAGGAATATCGTAAAACTGTGAACAGTGTACGTGTTACATTAAAAATCATTAATTGGTGATTACACATAATCGCCGATTATTATTCGTATCACAAATCATCGCGATAAATTTAATAAATATCGCTAATAAATACTTTTAAAGCAAGTTTTATATAATTTGCAAAATGTAGTTCATAAATTTGATAAACGCTATATACACGAATTAATGTAAGAAAAGATTATCAAATACAAAAAATAACAGGTACTGTAAATATTGTATAAAATAGAGGATTCTAAAGGCAATAATATACAAAAACTAATCATTCATAGAATACATTAGATATTTACAAAAAATTTTATGTATGAAAATTACAAAAACACCAATTATATCACGTAATACTGAACAAAAAATAACATAGCAATATCAAAAATTGCTATATTTAATAATAATTAATAAATTTCATATTTTAGAAAATTTTAAATGGAAAAATTAATGTAACGTATTTTACTGTTTCTACTTTTCAATCACCCAGTATACAATTTTCGGACATATAGAACTTTTATATTCTTTATTTTAGAATAATTGTTAGAAAAATATCTTTCTTTATACCCGCTACTTATTTATATGAAAAACTGTCGCATATTTAACTCGATTTTTGTTTATAATTCGGGTAATTATTGTTATATTAAATTGTTCCTTTCTATCTATTCTAGCTACATAAAATTATATATTTTCAAGATACCAAGTGTATTATTAACATTTTAAATTTCCCTAATAAAGTTATATCGACATCAGGTCAGAGAAGTGGAATAAACACCTGCACGATATTTCAACGATAGGTTCTCGACCACCCTAGCGACAATCGACGGATCAACGCCACGACAGATGGCCGGGGTAAAAGCCAACACAGCCCGCAATATTGGGTTCTCGGCCATCCTAGCGACGATCGATGGATCGACGCCATGACGGATGGCCGAGGTAAAAGCCAGCTCAGCCCGCAATACTGGGTTCTCGGCCATCCTAGCGACGATCGACGCCATGACGGATGGCCGGGGTAAAAGCCAGCTCAGCCCGCAATACTGGGTTCTCGGCCATCCTAGCGACGATCGACGCCATGACGAATGGCCAGGGTAAAAGCCAGCTCAGCCCGCAATATTGCGTTCTCGGCCATCCTAGAGACGATCGATGGATCGACGCCATAACGGATGGCCGAGTTAAAAGCCAGTTCAGCCCGCAATACTGGTTTCTCGGCCATCCTAGCGACGATCGACTCCATGACGGATGGCCGGGGTAAAAGCCAGCTCAGCTCGCAATATTGGGTTCTCGGCCATCCTAGCGACGATCGATGGATCGACGCCATAACGGATGGCCGAGGTAAAAGCCAGTTCAGCCCGCAATACTGGTTTCTCGGCCATCCTAGCGACGATCGACGGATCGACGCCATGACGGATGGCCGGGGTAAAAGCCAGCTCAGCCCGCAATATTGGGTTCTCGGCCATCCTAGCGACGATCGACGGATCGACGCCATGACGGTTGGCCGGGGTAAAAGCCAGCTCAGCCCTCAATATTGGGTTCTCGGTCATCCTAGCGGGTAAAAGCCAGTTCAGCCCGCAATACTGGTTTCTCGGCCATCCTAGCGACGATCGACTCCATGACGGATGGCCGGGTAAAAGCCAACTCAGCCCGCAATATTGGGTTCTCGGCCATCCTAGCGACGATCGACGGATCGACGCCACGACGGATGGCCAGGGTAAAAGCCAGCTCAGCTCGCAATAATGTGTTCTCGGCCAACCTAGCGACGATCGACGGATCGACGCCATGACGGATGGCCGGGGTAAAAGCCTGCTCAGCCCACAATATTGGGTTCTCCCGGGGTAAAAGCCAGCTCAGCCCACAATATTGGGTTCTCGTCCATCCTAGCGAAGATTCACGGATCGACGCCATGACGAATGGCCGGGGTAAAAGCCAACTCAGCCCGCAATATTGTGTTCTCGGCCAACCTAGCGACGATCGACGGATCGACGCCATGACGGATGGCCGGGGTAAAAGCCTGCTCAGCCCACAATATTGGGTTCTCCCGGGGTAAAAGCCAGCTCAGCCCACAATATTGGGTTCTCGTCCATCCTAGCGAAGATTCACGGATCGACGCCATGACGGATGGCCAGGGTAAAAGCCAGCTCAGCTCGCAATAATGTGTTCTCGGCCAACCTAGCGACGATCGACGGATCGACGCCATGACGGATGGCCGGGGTAAAAGCCTGCTCAGCCCACAATATTGGGTTCTCCCGGGGTAAAAGCCAGCTCAGCCCACAATATTGGGTTCTCGTCCATCCTAGCGAAGATTCACGGATCGACGCCATGACGGATGGCCGGGGTAAAAGCCAGCTCAGCCCGCAATATTGTGTTCTCCGCCATCCTAGAATAAAAAATTCCAAAATTTATATTCCTTTATGTATGACTAATTTACAATTGGAACTATAAAATACAAATAAAATATTCATCACTCATTCTTAATACATGATTTGAGGAAACATAAGCAATCAATGCTCTTTTCGCTCAGGCTAGTTCTTAGCTTTGTTAATAAACAAAATCGAATTTTGCACAAAGCATTGCATCAATTTTTGCAAAAAGCTTCGAATCGTTGAAGCAGAAAGACCATTTTCTGTTGCCAAAAAAATTCGGCAACAAAATGCTCTTTCTGCTTTATCTGATGATGAAGGAATTGTTTTCAGAGCCTTGTCATATTGTTTTCATAATACTTGACGATCGATTTCTTGTTTACTCAAATAACTGCAATTCTTGCTTTACAATCTTGCTCAAGCAAGAACTCAGACTAGTTGAATAACTTAGGACCTTTATTTTTCAGTGAATCTCTTTTTCTAATTTTTCGTTCGACGTCATGCTTTACAATCTTGCTCAAGCAAGAACTCAGACTAGTTGAATAACTTAGGACCTTTATTTTCAGTGAATCTCTTTTTCTAATTTTTCGTTCAACGTCATGGGTTTCTCTTCCAAATTTCAACCGTGGTCTCTTCTTCACAAGTTAAGTAGGTAATTCACAATCACATTTTGAATTACATACTTAATATTTTAATAATAATTTAAAATAATACAAATTTTATGTTGACTTCATAAGGAAAAGAAGTAAGCTAACCAACCAAGTTGCCAACAAGTGTCATACTCATAGATCAATTAGGTATAATCCATGATCAGATGTGAGTGCAACTCTGTTAAATGTTGGCGTTAAATCGCGCCTACATGTTTTTCCATATTGCCAATTATCAAATTCTTTGATAAATAACTCTCGTATAGTTTTCGGGATTATATTTATTTATATTTTATAATTTTTTGTAACTACGCGTTAGTACCGGGAATTCCCGAGAACCAACTATAATTCCCGGGAATACGAAAAGTGTGAAAATCTTTCAATTTCCCGGGTTCCCGGGAAAGAAACACTAATTTCAACCAATCTTCCCCACATCTCAGGTACGGGTTGCCCAGGCCCGACCGGGGATGTGCCCTGAGGACACCGGCGTGCGATCTGCACGCGGACCTTCTTTCACTGCGGGGATTCTTGGAAAAATGCCATCCCCACTAGGATTCTTAGTATCCAGATACTATGACATTATCGGCCCGGTTACTGTTGCACAGATACAGACATAGTATCTGCCGGCACAAGCCTTCTCGCCACGCAGTGGCAGATTAAGAACGGCTGAGGCCCCGGGCGCAAAAGAGATAATTGGACCCCCTAAACAAAGAGAGAATCTAAGGAATAAAAATACATAGTGATCATATTTTTAAATAAATAAAACATATTAT